>BLSH010315408.1:324668-355236 GCA_018402905.1 Glandirana rugosa | reverse complement strand
ATCCCAAGGTATTTATTAAGAGGCATAGTGAATTATTGAAGTTGTAATTTTTTCCCACAATTCTTTGCAAAATTAAGATTTTTTTTCTTTTTTTTTCACAAAATTGTCATATATTAACAGGTTATTACTCACACCCAGCATATGCATACCACAAATTACACCTCAAAACACATTCTACTACTTCATGGCGATACCACATGTGTGAGACTTTTATACAGCCTGGCCACATACAGAGGCCCAACATGCAGAGAGCACCATCAGGCGTTCTAGCATAAATTACACATATAATATAGCTAGGCAACCTGTGGGGGTTCACAGTAGGCCTTGGGATATGGGTAAAGGGATTTTGCTGGACAAACCTCAGTTGTGAGCAAACACTAATTTGTTAAAATTTTACAATTTTTATTGGTTACATAATAATAAAATTTAATACAACAGTTACTCGGAGGAACGATACAGAGTATACAGTACATATATCCTAGCAAGTGAAGCGTAGGGATCATATAGCACCAACGTTTCGCAGCTTTCCTGCTTCGTCCAGGGTGATCCCGATTGCTTGACGCTCTAATACAAACAATAGTCTACATTAATATATATAAAATGCAATGCATATATACATTTTACAATATACTATCCAAAACCATGCTCACCACATGAATATGATCTTTTTATCAGCTGCTCGTCCTGTTCCCCTCCCAGCCGCCACCAAAACAAGAGGGCACTTAAAACAGGGCATTACCTCATATTAAATCACTGGTCTATGATGCCTCCCCTTCTTGTATACATGAATTACACATATAATTTCTTGACTACTTCTTGCACTTTTGAAGGTCCTGGAACACCAGGACAATGGAAACGCCGGCTTGTTTACATTTGATCGCTCCGTCATTTGATGGAGCGATCACGTGGTTAAAGGCCACTGTGAGCGGCCATTCACCGCGATCTGTGTAGCATCGGGTCCCCTGGACCCGGCAGTCAGGGATGTTCCTGGGGCGCGCGGGAAGCATGTTCATGGGAGGATGTCATAGTACGCCCTCCCGGGGTTAAGCAACCGCCCTGTAGCCATCATTTGACTATAGGGCGGTTGTTAACAGGTTATAGAGTATCTAATTTATGATCGGCTATGGAAGCAGCCGGCTGCACCGTCGGATCATTTCTCAGGCAAACTGGCAGAAACGGTAAGCCTGAGACACACTGATGGGAGGAGTTGGGGGAGGAGTCCCCTCCCACCGCTTCGGAAAGCATTCCAGTGCCGCTCGGAATGCGTTCATGAGAAGGCGGTACCTTCAGCCAAAATTCTGGTAAACCACTTGCAAACGTATATACTCTGTAAGTGGTTAATATAATAAAGCACTTAGCTATTATTCTAGTAAATAATTTAGCCTTTCTATTACTGTAATGCAGTCAGGCACTGTGCAGTAGGCATGTTGGACCTCAGAGACCCGGATTACTGCATTCTGTGTTTAGGGGAATCCCGGCTGTCCAGCGTTCTGGGTATTTCCACCCTTGTTACAGCACGCTAGTTCAGTTAAAATCACAGATCCCCACACTTCTTAGGGTGTATGCAGTCTGAACGCATAGCAGTAGTAATAAATAACATTTCAAATGCCATATGTGCGAAGACAGGGGATGTTCAGGGGCAACGCAGTGGAGTTCCGTTCTGGCACCTCCATTGTACTGGCAAGGGGTGCTGGGGGTGTATTGATGCTTGCTGCTGGGGGAGTCTATTATTGCTGTACAAGTGTACTGTAACTCCAACTAAAAAACTAAATTCAAGTTGTGGATAGCATAGGGAAGTGTTAACTGGCCATGCAGTGATGTGGGATTGCTGACAGGTCCGCTAGACAGTAGGTGACATCACATTGACTCTTGTTAAATACGACTCGTGTGCAAGTCAGATGTTTGTAACTCGGGGACTGTCTGTAATATTGCTCATTTAAAGCCACCAGCTGGGAATTCTAGGGACCTTTTCCCATGTTTCCCAGGCTGTGCCTGTTTTCTTTACAGAAAATCCTGTTTACAGAGTCCAATAGCTAAAATTTACACATGAAGAAATGAGTCAACACAGTGACTCCTCCCCCCTCCCTCTTCTTTCTGTTTTTTTTTCTTTCAACCTTACTATGCAACTGTATTAGGTGGATAAGCGTAGATAGCTGGTTTCCAGTGTGTTAATACAAGATTGTTTTGTGTTTTACAGGAAGGCCTAGACAACATACTGAAGATTCTGGTGAACCAGCTAAGCTCAGATGATGTGAATGCCCTCACTTGTGCCACCGGCACCCTCTCCAACTTGACTTGCAACAACAGCCACAACAATACCCTGGTCACCCAAAGCAACGGAGTGGGGTCTCTGATTCACACCATCCTAAGATGACATTGCAGAGCTGGCAGTCTGCTCCTTGCTCCATCTCACCAGCCATCACCCAGATGCAGAGGTGGCTCAGAATTCTGTGCGACTTCACTATGGCATCCCAGCCATTGTCAAGCTGATCGGCCAACCCTACCAGTAGCCACTGGTCAAGGTAGGAAACGGAATGTCCTTTTGTGTAAAGGCATCTGATCATATTTATCATTGCCCTTCCTTATTCAGGAATGTATAGATTTAAGTGGAAATTTAACAGTTGGTTGTTCTACTCTAATAGCCAACGGACACTTTAAAAGCATCCTTGTACTGTAGTAAGAAGTCCAGATATAGAGGGTAATGATGGAAGTTGCTTTCCTTGGATCATCTAGTAATAACTTCAGAAAGAGGAGCACAGTGAGCAAAAGCTGCCACACACTTGAGAAAACATACAGCTCTCATGACAAATCTGACCATTGGAGGACAGGCAGCCTGTGCTCCCGGCACAGCCAGGAAACTGACCATGCTGGAATGGATGTCCATCTATGCCTAGCATGGTCAATTTAAACTAGAAGAGTAGGCAGGATCACAAGGTATTGCACACAAAGGAAGCAATACAAAGAGAGCAGAACAATTTTTAACACATGTACATGGAATAACAGATACAAATCAGAAATTAAGGAGGGATTCTGTAGATGCTAGGAAACCCCAGAAATACTTGTACCGTATGACTGGCTTAACTATTAAAATTATTTCGGCAACATCCTCTTTCATGGACTAAAGCACATATTATAACCTTATGCAGAGTGGAACCTAAAAGGTAACAAGCTCCTCTACTCGCATCCTTTTGCAGCATATGTTTGGTCAAATCTTCAGGGGTCTCATTGACAAAAAAGCTCCATAAAGTTGGGGCTGGCTGTAACTTATTGGGGTGCATTGGCTGCCTGGTTCTAAGGATTTGTGCAGGTCTGTCTTAAAGAGGAATTTGCTCCCCCACCAAAAAAGTATAATATACTGTAGCTGCTGACTACTAATTTTAGGACATTGGCTCTCGGGTGTTGCCGTTGCCATATGTGGTAAGGGAAATCAGCTTTCGGCTTCACAGCTGGTTCCCTACTGCACATGCGCGAACAGCGCGGTGCTTTCTAACTGGCCTGGTAGCAGAGTAGGGGGCCAAAGTCACCACCGCACAGTCTCTCGGAAGTGTTTTCTGACAAGTTCCCGCTAGCACCCCCCCCCGAAACCCCCCCCCCCCGAAAGGTGCCAGATGTGGCACCAGAGGGGTGGGAGGATAAGCAGAGCTTCCACTTTTTGATGGAGCTCTGCTTTAAGCCTCATTACAACAGTTGAGAGTTTTTTTTATTTATTTTCTCTTTTATTTATTATTTATTTTTGGTACTTCTATAGTGCTATCATTTTACACAGCCACAACTGAATCATGCACCACACTGCCCCCTAGCCAGCCGGCACACAGAGCAGCCGGAGTGCTGAATCATGCACCACACTGCCCCCTAGCCAGCTAGAAACAGAGCAGCCAGAGCTGCGCTGAATCATGCACCTCACTACCCCCTATCCAGCCGGCAACACAGAGTGCCGGAGCGCTGAATCATGCACCACACTGGCCCCTTAGCCAGCCGGAAATGCAGAGCAACCAGAGTGCTGAATCATGCACCACACTGGCCCCTAGCCAGCTAGAAACAGAGCAGCCAGAGCTGCGCTGAATCATGCACCTCACTACCCCCTATCCAGCCGGCAACACAGAGCGCCGGAGCGCTGAATCATGCACCACACTGGCCCCTTAGCCAGCCGGAAATGCAGAGCAGCCAGAGTGCTGAATCATGCACCACACTGGCCCCTTAGCCCGCCGGAAATGCAGAACAGCCAGGGTGCTGAATCATGCACCTCACTGGCCCCTTAGCCAGCCGGAAATGCAGAGCAGCCGGAGTGCTGAATCATGCACCACACTGCCCCCTAGCCAGCCGGAAATGCAGAGCAGCCGGAGTGCTGAATCATGCACCACACTGGCCCCTTAGCCCGCCGGAAATGCAGAACAGCCAGGGTGCTGAATCATGCACCTCACTGGCCCCTTAGCCCGCCGGAAATGCAGAACAGCCAGGGTGCTGAATCATGCACCACACTGCCCCCTAGCAAGCCGGAAATGCAGAGCAGCTGGAGTGCTGAATCGTGCAACTCACTGCCCCCTAGCCAGCCGGCATGCAGAGCAGCCGAAGTGCTGACTCATGCACCACACTGCCACCTAGCCAGCCGGCAATGCAGAGCAGCCGGAATGCTGAATCATGCACCACACTGGCCCCCTAGCCAGCCAGCAAGGCAGAGCAGCCAGAGATGCGCTGAATCATGCACCACACTGCCCCCTAGCCAGCCAGAAACGCAGAGCAGCCAGATTGCTGAATCGTGCACCACACTGCCTCCTAGCCAGCTGGTGCAGAATCACTTCAGCTGCTCTGTGATTGCAGTGTGAGTTGACCCTGAAAGCAATCATTCTAGGCCCATTATTCACAATGAACTCTAACAGCCCTTTCATACTGGGGCGACAGCGGCAAAGTGCCGCTAGTTTTAGCTGCGCTTAACCGCTGTTATATCGGCGCTTTGGCGCTGCTATTTGGGCAGCAGCAGGGCGCTTTTAACCTATGGTGACCAGATGTCCCCGGTTTTAGGGGACAGTCCCCGGATTGAGGACACTGTCCCCGGAAGAAATCTGTTCCTGGTTTTGTCCCTGCTTTGCAGGGCCGGGGATATCTGGTCATCCTACTCTGGGGGTCGGCAAGCTGTCAATCACAATCAACCCGTTGACCGCAGGTAATCGGTGGGTCGATGGGGAACACAGCCCCACACACAGACCTTCCCCCACTGCTCTGGGGATGGGGACTGGAGCTGCTGGAATTACCTTTTTACATTAACCAGCAGGTGATTGGTTGCCAGGCAGTTCTAGCAACCAATCACCAGGTTGTTAATGTAAAAAGTTGAGTTCCCGCCCCTGCCCCCACCCTCTATGCATTACTGTGTCCCATTCTTTGCTCTGCTCTGCACCAGTTTAAGATAGGAAATTACTACATACACACTAATATAAATGGGAACACAGAGGACACTACAGTTGAGGGGAGGGAGAGGTAAAGGGCACAGAGGACACTAAAAGGGGGTATGAAGAGGACAGAGGAAATTGCACTGGGAGGGCAGAGAACATTAGTGAGGGGGTAAAGGGGACAAGGGAAACTACATTGGAGGGCACAGAGGAAACTACAGTGGGGGGGGGAGGTGTGTGTGTAGGGGACAGGGAACATTGCATGGGGGGGCAGAGGACACTACAGTGGGGGGAGGGGTGAAGGAGACCAAAGACATTGCTTTGGGGGGGCAGAGCACACTACAGCAAGGGGGTGTGAAGGGGACACTGCAATAGTAGGAGGGGCAGAGGACCCTACTGCAGGGTGGAGGAGGCAGAGGACACTATAGTGGGAGGGGGGTGACGTGAAAGGGGGCAGGACACTGCAGTCTGAATTTATGGGCATTGTACAGGCTGAATTGACGGGCGCTGAACTGACTGCATTGATGGGTACTGATCAGGCTGCATTCATGGTCACTAAACAGGCTGCATTTATGGGCACTGAACAGGCTGAGCTGATGGACACTGGTGAGGCTGCACTGATGGGCACTGATGAGGCTGAGCTGATGGGCACTGGTGAGGCTGCATTGATGGGCACTGATCAGGCTGCCTTGATGGACACAGGTGAGGCTGCACTGATGGGCACTGATCAGGCTGAGCCGATGGGCACTGATGAGGTTGCACTGATGGGCACTGGTGAGGTTGCATTGATGGGCACTGGTTAGGCTGAGCTGATCGGCACTGGTTAGGCTGAGCTGATTGGCACTGGTGAAGCTGAGCTGATATGCACTGATGAGGCTTCATTGATGGACACTGTTGAGGCTGCATTGATGGACACTGTTGAGGCTGAGCTGATGGGCACTGATGAGGTTGCACTGATGGGCACTGGTGAGGCTGCACTGATGGGCACTGGTGAGGCTGCACTGATGGGCACTGATCAGGCTGAGCTGATGGGCACTGATGAGGCTGCGCTGATGGACACTGGTGAGTATAATACACTCTCACCAAATGTGCTTTAAAATGCATGGTTTTTCCTTTTATGAACAAGAAAATAATGTGTGATTTCATCCTTGAACACCTATCATTTCCTGGATGTACTGTTTAATAGACTCATGATTTATTGAATGAACTAGCGCTGCACCTTTTTATATTAAGAAAATAATGAAGTCATGCGGTTGGGCTGGTATGAAATGATTTCCAGAAATAACGTATATATCATTCAATCATTACACATAGCACATACACTGCATATATCATTTGAGGAAAATATGCATATAAAATAGTTTACTATTTGCCAATAAAAAACAATGAAAAAAATATGTGCCCGAATTTCATTTTAAAAATCTGGTCACCTTATTTTAACCCCTAAGAAGTGGTTAAAAGCGCTGGCGCGTGACGCTTCCGATTCAGTATTCAGCCACTTCAGAAGTGCTGCCCATTCATTTCAATGGCAGGGCTTGTGAAGGAGAGATGTATAAACCGCTCCCCAAATTCCCCAGAGGTGCCGCTTTCAGGACTTTTTTTTCTGTCCTGCAAGCGCACCGCCCCAGTGTGAAAGCACTCGGGCTTTCACATTGGGGTGCATTGGGGGGAGTTTATCAGGCGCTTTACAGGCACTATATTTAATGGTATAGTGCCTGCAAAACGTCCCAATGTGAAAGGGGTCTAAAGTTGGCCATACATGGTGAAAATGGGTTGCAGGAAAGAAATGTGCACGATTCCCTCATCAACACAGACAGTGCTGACAGGGGAATCAGCAAGTGTCTTCTCCCAAAGGGTGGGGCGGTCAGGGAAAGCCATCCCCATCGGGTAAACAGTGATTATCGCTAGTGGCTATAGCAGTTGCCCATTAATGGTTCGAATCTCAATTGGTTCCTGCTGAACTGCCCGAGATTCGAGCCCTGTATGACCAGCCTAACTGATGACCTGAGCGGGCTTTTACAGTGTCCCCTATGGAAGAATTAGGGTATCGGAGGTTGTTGCCATTTCACGGGCGCACAGACTTTTAGGCATTTACATCTGTGTAGGAACACGCACATCAACCTGTGTCTCTGCTTGTATTCCCGGATCACAAGAAAAACGCATGAAAACCTCAAGTCACGCATGTGGTGCCATTAATTCCTAATGGAGCCGCAAAATACAGCCAGCAGGTGTGCTTTTTTTTTGTGAGTGGCAAATTGTGCTGCAAAAACGCACTAAAAACGTGCAAAGTTCTACCCTAGAAAAGATGAAGGAACTTTTTTTGCCCATTCATCTGAAAAGACTGCCCTATGTGCTAAATCACACGCAAAGATGTACATTGCCGGCATGGATGGCTTCTCAAGGCTGGGTTCAGATATATGCGCTGCAGGAAACTGCACGTGATTTGGATAGGAATCGCACTGCGTTCCTATTTAAATCACATGCGATATCTGTGTGGTGCGATTTGAGTAATTCATTTGTATGGCTCAGATTGCACCAAATCCTCACTCAAATGTGCAGGACTCTGTTTTTTTCTCTGCACTGGAATCAGATCGCATGGGTGTTGACATCTATGCGATTCGATTCTGTTTTGTGAACCTTTTGGGGTGTCATTAATATTGACATCCCCTGCAGTTGGCATAAGCGCCATGCGATTTCATTGTGGTGCAAGAAACGCAAAGGATTCGGTGCATTTCCTGCACTGCATATATATAAACTGAGCTGCATACGCCCGTGCAAGGACGATGTTTACTACATGCAGGGCTGCGATTACATTGTGGTGCAGGAAACGCACAGGATTCGGTGCATTTCCTGCACTGCATATATGTGAACTGAGCTGCATACGCCCGTGCGAGGACGATGTTTACTACATGCAGGGCTGGACTGGGACAAAAATTTGGCCCTGGACTTCATCCAGACCGGCCCACTTTAATTTTGCAAACACGCACAAAAACAGTATATAAACTATACGGAATTGTGCAAAAAAAATAAGTAAAACATTTCCGCTATTGGGCATAGGACAGGGGATAGCCACACCAGTGCCCATTAATGCACCCTCAAGAGTGCCCATTAACATCGTGCACCAGTGCCCATTAATGCAGTCTCACCAGTGCCCATTAATGCAGCCACTCCAGTGCCCATTAATGCAGCCTCAACAGTGCACATTAATGCAGCCACACCACTGCCCATTAATGCAGTCACACCAGTGCCCATTAATGCAGCCTGATCGGTGCCCATTGATGCAGCTTCACCAATGCCAATTAATACAGCCTGATCAGTACCCATCAGCCCAGCCACACCAGTGCCCATTAATGCAGCCTCACCTGTGCCCATTAATGCAGCCACACTAGTGCCCATTAATGCAGCCTGATCAGTGCCCATTAATGCAGCCACACCAGGGCCCATTAATGCCGCCACACCAGTGCCCATCAGCATAGCCACATCAGTGCCCATTAATGCAGCCTCACCAGTACCCATTAATACAACCTGGTCAGTGCCCATCAGCGCAGCCACACCAGTGCCCATTAATGCAGCCTTACCAGTGCCCATTAATGCAGGCTCACCAGCACCCATCAGCGCAGCCACACTACTGCCCATCAGTGCAGCCACACCATTGCCCATTAATGCAGCCTCACCATTGCCCATTAATGCAGCCTCACCAGTGGTCATTAATGCAACCACACCAGTGCCCATTAGTGCAGCCACACCAGTGCCCATTAATGCAGCCTCACCAGTGCCCATTAATGCAGCCTCACCAGTGCCCTTTAATGCAGCCACACTAGTGCAAATTAATGCAGCCTGATCAGTGCCCATTAATGCCGCCACACCAGGGCCCATTAATGCCGCCACACCAGTGCCCATCAGCATAGCCACATCAGTGCCCATTAATGCAGCCTCACCAGTGCCCATTAATACAGCCTGGTCAGTGCCCATCAGCGCAGCGACACCAGTGCCCATTAATGCAGCCTCACCAGTGCCCATTAATGCAGCCTCACTAGTGCCCATTAATGCAGCCTCACCAGTGCCCATCAGCGCAGCCACACCAGTGCCCATTAACGCAGCCTCATCAGTGCCAATCAATGTTAGTCCCCACTCACCCCAGCACCTGGTCTGGGCAGTTCTTCTACCTACAGGTGCAGTTGCACCTGCAGGTGGTTCCTCTGGAGCTGTGAGCCTGGGGACGAAGTGAGGGGCAGGGACTCCCATACCCTGTCCAGCAATAAATGAATCCCCCGCTGACCGCTGTGCAGCTGTTTAGAAAGACATCTTCTCCGGGCCCCCTGTGTAGAGCAGGGGCTGGGGACAGAGCGCGGACTATTTCCTCACTTTCTGCTTTAGGCAGATTAATCCGCCACAGCGCTCCCGGCGGATCCAGTGTAGTGCGCTGCGGCGGTTTAATCTGCCAAAAGCCGAAAGTGAGGAAATAGTCTGCGCTCTGTCCCCCGGCCCCTGCTCTACACAGGGGGCCCAGAGAAGATGTCACCCAGGCATACGCTGTAGTATGCTTTGTGTGAAGGAGACCTAAGGCTTGGCATGCGGGGTATTTATTTACTTGGTGCAAAAACTGGGTAATATACTGCACACGTGTGTGCCCAAAAATGAACCGCAGTGTAAGGGCTAGTTTACACTTACTTTGGCTTCAACGCACATTAAAGCCCCTACTGCTTCAACAAGCTTTTATGATGTGTTTTTGAGGCTTTGGTGGTGCTTCAATGAGGCTTCGGTGGTGCTTCAATGAGGCTCTTTTGACGCTTTGTTGAAGCTTGCTGATGCCCTGTGTGTTGGTTGATATCTCACACCTGCAATTTCTCCAAAACAAAGCAAAGCTAAAGCTGAATTAAAGCCTCTGAAAAGCGGCAGGCGCTTCAAGTGAGCGTCAAACAAGCTTTGTCATAGAGTTCTATGGAGGCATTGAAGAGGCTTTGAAGCCTGGCTAAAGCTGCCCGGGGTATACTTTTTAATGCAAAGCTGAAGCAAAGCCAAGCCAACACAAGGTGTAAGCAGGGCTGTAAGCCAACCATTTTATTTAGTGACAGGAGCTTTGACTGGTGTTCACAGAGCTTTAACAAAGCATGTCTGACGCCCTGTTTTGAAGCAAGTGTAAACGAGCCCTTAAAGAAATAAGCAATTTACGTCAGATCGCTTTTCGGAGGACACTTGCAATATGCCGCCTCCTCACCACCCACTTTAACCTTCAGAATGCATTGCATACAGCGTGCCCCATTCATGTAAATAGGTTACATTGGGTGGTGGTACCTGCCCGCTGTATTTCTGGGTTTAGGTGGGTGGTCAGGGAATGGTAAAACCGCAGTTCATCGACCTGCTTTTACCAAACCCCGGGTGTGCCAGTGTGAACGAGAAACATCTAGAAGTCGGGGGTCTGGAGTATTTATTTTCTTTTACACTTTTCTTTACTCCTAATAAGTTTTTTTCTTCAGGTGTGAGTGGCCATAAAAACTAAGCAGACCCTTTATTATCATGACAGGTCCACTTTATTATAATGTCTGTTGTATAATTGGAGCCATTTTACACTCCACACTGCACTTCATACAATTCCAGTCACAGCTGAGGCCACGCCCTCCTCTTATACGTCTCAGGTCTATAGCTGCAGTCGCAGGGCCCGCCTTCTGCCCGAGGCATTCTGGGAGTTGTAGTCTCTCCTTCTTCCTCTACCACTGAGCTGTATGGCTGTGTGGACTACATCTCCCATGATGCCCCTGGGCGGGAGAGCTCCGCTACCTGACTGAACTGTGACTGTGTGGTGAAGTTTAATGATTGTCCAGCCTGTCAGTGGTGAAGAAGAGGGAAGTGAGTGACCGGGGACAGTGACAGAGGGGACAGGTAAGTACTTCCGGCTACTGGGGGACCTTCCAGTGACTTTTCTAAACTTTGTCTGTGCTGACGCTGCTGTCAGGTAGTCATGGTAACCAGTGACAGGGCGAGGGGGGAGGTGGGGAAGTTTTATTCTGATTTAAATCACAAAAATGACCGAACAGATCTGTGCAACCTCTCCTCAGACCTCCCTGGGGCTTGTCTCTCTCAAGCTGGCCATACACTGTACAATCTCCTGATTGAAGGCAGACAATTGCACTACATAGAGGAGATTGTACAATCAGATTGTACAGTGTATGGCCACCAAAGTGATTTATCATGAAGACAAATGTGAATGATCCATTCAGTTGGTATCGGATCAGAGCGGCCCCTCTACTACAGACCTAATCTTTTTTATTATGCAGTCAAAATGGTTGAATTGGAAGCTGATCAAATAAACATTACGTTCCTTCTGGATCGACTTAAGGTCACCATACACTATGCAATCTGATTGGTTAGTTTATGACCAGATCATTGCAGCTGATCAATGCAGAACGATTGATCACATTCTTCCCTTGGCGTATGACTTAAGGCGGCCATAGATGGATGGAGATTGGGCCGGTTCAGCAGAGAACGATCCATCTGTGATTGTTCCCGCTCCAGAGAAGTCCATCGAATGATCAGCCCCTGCCAGATGGGACTATTGGGCAATTTTCATTTGATCTGTGTATGCAGCCAATGGGTTTTGAGGGCTGATCAGTTTTGGCATCCAATGGGATGCAGTCAATAGGTTTTAATGCTGATCAGTGTTTTAGCCAATGGGTTTCAGTGCTTATCTGTGTATGAAGCCAATGGGTATCAGCGCCGATCAGTTTATGCAGCCAATGGGTATCAGCGCTGATCAGTGTATGCAGCCAATGGGTTTCAACGCTGCTCAGTGTATGCAGCCAATGGGTTTCAGCGCTGCTCAGTGTATGCAGCCAATGGGTATCAGCGCTGATCAGTGTATGCAGCCAATGGGTTTCTGCGCTAATCTGTGTATGCAGCCAATGGGTATCAGCGCCGATCACTTTATGCAGACAATGGGTTTCAGCGCTGATCAGTGTATGCAGCCAATGGGTTTCAGTGCTGATCTGTGTATCAAGCCAATGGGTATCAGCGCCGATCAGTTTATGCAGCCAATGGGATGCAGCCAATGGGTATCAGCACTGATCAGTGTATGCAGCCAATGGGTTTCAGTGCTGATCTGTGTATCAAGCCAATGGGTATCAGCGCCGATCAGTTTATGCAGCCAATGGGTATCAGCGCTGATCAGTGTATGCAGCCAATGGGTTTCTGCGCTGATCTGTGTATGCAGCCAATGGGTATTAGCGCAGATCAGTTTATGCAGACAATGGGATGCAGCCATTGGGCTTTAGCGCTGATCAGTTTATGCAGCCAATGGGCTTTAGCGCTGATCAGTTTATGCAGCCAATGGGTTTTAGCGCTGATCAGTTTTGGCAGCCAATGGGTTTTAGCGCTGATCAGTTTTTGCAGCCATTGGGATGCAGCCAATAGGTTTTAGCGCTGAGCAATGTATGCAGCCAATGGCTTTCAGTGCTGATCTGTGTATGCAGCCAATGGGTATCAGCGCTGATCAGAGTATGCAGCCAATGGGTTTCAGCGCTGATCAGTGTATGCAGCCAATGGGTATCAGTGGCGATCACTTTATGCAGACAATGGGATGTAGCCAATGGGTTTCAGCGCTGATCAGTTTATGCAGCCAATGGGTTTCAGCGCTGCTCAGTGTATGCAGCCAATGGGTATCAGTGCTGATCAGTTTATGCAGCCAATGGGTTTCTGCGCTGATCTGTGTATGCAGCCAATGGGTATCAGTGGCGATCACTTTATGCAGACAATGGGATGTAGCCAATGGGTTTCAGCGCTGATCAGTTTATGCAGCCAATGGGTTTCAGCGCTGCTCAGTGTATGCAGCCAATGGGTATCAGTGCTGATCAGTGTATGCAGCCAATGGGTTTCTGCGCTGATCTGTGTATGCAGCCAATGGGTATCAGTGCCGATCACTTTATGCAGGCAATTGGATGTAGCCAATGGGTTTCAGCGCTGATCAGTTTATGCAGCCAAAGGGTTTCTGCGCTGATCTGTGTATGCAGCCAATGGGCATCATCGCTGATCAGTGTATTCAGCCAATGGGTTTCTGCGCTGATCTGTGTATGCAGCCAATGGGCATCATCGCTGATCTGTGTATGCAGCCAATGGGTATCAGCGCCGATCACTTTATGCAGACAGTGGGATGTAGCCAAAGGGTTTCAGCACTGATCAGTTTATGCAGCCAATGGGTTTCAGCATTGATCAGTGTATGCAGCCAATGGGTTTCAGTGCTGATCTGTGTATGAAGCCAATGGGTATCAGCGCCGATCAGTTTATGCAGCCAATGGGATGCAGCCAATGGGTTTCAGCACTAATCCGTGTATGCAGCCAATGGGTATCATCACTGATCAGTGTATGCAGCCAATGGGTTTCTGCGCTGATCTGTGTATGCAGCCAATGGGAATCAGCGCCAATCAGTTTATGCAGACAATGGGATGCAACCAATGGGTTTTAGCGCTGATCAGTTTTGGCAGCCAATGGGATGCAGCCAATAGGTTTTAGCTCTGACCAGTGTATGCAGCCAATGGGTTTCAGTGCTGATCTGTGTATGCAGCCAATGGGTTTCAGTGCTGATCTGCGTATGAAGCCAACGGGTATCAGCGCTGATCAGTTTATGCAACCTATGGGTTTTAGCGCTAATCTGTGTATGCAGCCAATGGGTATCAGCGCTGATCAGTGTATGCAGCCAATGGGTTTCAGTGCTGATCTGTGTATGAAGCCATTGGGTATCAGCGCCGATCAGTTTATGCAGCCAATGGGTTTCAGCGCTGATCTGTGTATGCAGCCAATGGGTATCAGTGCTGATCAGTTTATGCAGCCAATGGGTTTCAGCGCTGATCTGTGTATGCAGCCAATGGGTATCAGCGCTGATCAGTGTATGCAGCCAATAGATTTCAGCGCTGATCAGTGTATGCAGCCAATGGGTTTCAGTGCTGATCTGTGTATGAAGCCAATGGGTATCAGCGACAATCAGTTTATGCAGCCAATGTGTTTCAGCGCTAATCTGTGTATGAAGCCAATGGGTTTCAGCGCTGATCAGTGTATGCAGCCAATGGTTTTCAGCTCTGATCAGTGTATGCAGCCAATGGGTTTCAGCGCTGATCAGTGTATGCAGCCAATGGGTTTCAGCGCTGATCTGTGTATGCAGCCAATGGGTATCAGCGCTGATCAGTGTATGCAGCCAATGGGTATCAGCACTGATCAGTTTATGCAGACAATGGGATGCAGCCACTGGGTTTCAGCGCTAATCCATGTATGCAGCCAATGGGTATCAGCACTGATCAGTGTATGCAGCCAATGGGTATCAGCGCCGATCAGTTTATGCAGCCAATGGGATGCAGCCAGTAGGTTTTAGCGCTGAGCAGTGTATGCAGCCAATGGGTATCAGCGCTGATCAGTTTATGCAGACAATGGGATGCAGCCAATGGGCTTTAGCGCTGATCAGTTTATGCAGCCAATGGGTTTTAGCGCTGATCAGTTTTGGCAGCCAATGGGATGCAGCCAGTAGGTTTTAGCGCTGATCAGTGTGTACAGCCAATGGGTTTCAGTGTTGATCTGTGTATGCAGCCAATGGATTTCCGCTCTGATCTGTGTATGCAGCCAATGGGTTTCAGCGCTAATCTGTGTATGCAGCCAATGGGTTTCAGCGCTGATCTGTGTATGCAGCCAATGGGTTTCAGCGCTGATTTGTGTATGAAGCCAATGGGTTTCAGTGCTGATCAGTTTATGCAGCCAATGAGCTTTAGCGATGATCAGTTTATGCAGCCAGTAGGATGCAGCCAATGGGTTTTGAGCGCTGATCAGTTTTGGTAGCCAATGGGTTTTAGCGCTGATCTGTGTGTGCAGCCAATGGGTATCAGGGCTGATTAGTTTATGCAGACAATGTGAGTAGCCAATGGGTTTCAGCGCTGATCAGTTTATGCAGCCAATGGGTTTTAGCACTGATCTGTGTGTGCAGCCAATGGGTAACAGCGCCGATCAGTTTATGCAGACAATGTGAGTAGCCAATGGGTTTCAGCGCTGATCCGTTTATGCAGCCAATGGGTTTTAGGGCTGATCAGTTTTGGCAGCTAATGGGATGCGGCCAATGGGTTTTGAGCACTGATCAGTTTATGCAGCCAATGGGATGCAGCCAAAGGGCTTTAGCGCTGATCAGTTTATGCAGTCAATGGGTTTCAGCAGTGATCAGTTTATGCAGCCAATGGGAAGCAGCCAAAGGGCTTTAGGGCTGATCAGTTTATGCAGGCAATGGGATGCAGCCAATGGGTTTCAGCGCTGATCTGTGTGTGCAGCCAATGGGTATCAGCGCCAATCAGTTTATGCAGACAATGGGATGTAGCCAATGGGTTTCAGCGCTGATCAGTTTATGTAGCCAGTGGGATGCAGCCAATGGGTTTTGAGCACTGATCAGTTTTGGCAGCCAATGGGATGCAGCCAATAGGTTTTAGCGCTGATTAGTGTATGCAGCCAATGGGTATCAGCGCTGATCTGTGTATGCAGCCAATGGGTTTCAGGGTTGATCTGGGAAGCAGCCAAAGGGCTTTAGGGCTGATCAGTTTATGCAGGCAATGGGATGCAGCCAATGGGTATCAGCGCCGATCAGTTTATGCAGACAATGGGATGCAGCCAAAGGGCTTTAGCGCTGATCTGTGTATGCAGCCAATGGGTTGCAGCGCTGATCTGTGTATGCAGCTAATGGGTTTTAGCGCTGATCAGTTTATGCAGCCAATGGGTTGCAGTGTTGATCTGTGTGAATGCAGCCAATGGGTTTTAGCGCTGATCTGTGTATGCAGCCAATGGGTATCAGCGCTGATCAGTGTATGCAGCCAATGGGTATCAGCGCCGATCAGTTTATGCAGACAATGGGATGCAGCCAATGGGTTTCAGCGCTAATCCATGTATGCAGCCAATTGGTATCAGCACTGATCAGTGTATGCAGCCAATGGGTATCAGCGCCGATCAGTTTATGCAGACAATGGGATGCAGCCAATGGGTTTCAGCGCTGATCCATGTATGCAGCCAATGGGTATCAGCACTGATCAGTGTATGTAGCCAATGGGTATCAGCGCCGATCAGTTTATGCAGACAATGGGATGCAGCCAATGGGCTTTAGCGCTGATCAGTTTTTGCAGCCAATGGGTTTTAGCGCTGATCAGTTTTGGCAGCCAATGGGATGCAGCCAGTAGGTTTTAGCGCTGAGCAGTGTATGCAGCCAATGGGTATCAGCGCTGATCAGTTTATGCAGACAATGGGATGCAGCCAATGGGCTTTAGCGCTGATCAGTTTATGCAGCCAATGGGTTTTAGCGCTGATCAGTTTTGGCAGCCAATGGGATGCAGCCAGTAGGTTTTAGCGCTGATCAGTGTGTACAGCCAATGGGTTTCAGCGATGATCTGAGTATGCAGCCAATGGGTTGCAGCGCTGATCAGTTTATGCAGCCAATGGGTTGCAGTGTTGATCTGTGTGAATGCAGCCAATGGGTTTTAGCGCTGATCTGTGTATGCAGCCAATGGGTATCAGCGCTGATCAGTGTATGCAGCCAATGGGTATCAGCGCCGATCAGTTTATGCAGACAATGGGATGCAGCCAATGGGTTTCAGCGCTAATCCATGTATGCAGCCAATGGGTATCAGCACTGATCAGTGTATGCAGCCAATGGGTATCAGCGCCGATCAGTTTATGCAGACAATGGGATGCAGCCAATGGGTTTCAGCGCTAATCCATGTATGCAGCCAATGGGTATCAGCACTGATCAGTTTATGCAGACAATGGGATGCAGCCAATGGGTTTCAGCGCTAATCCATGTATGCAGCCAATGGGTATCAGCACTGATCAGTTTATGCAGACAATGGGTATCAGCGCCGATCAGTTTATGCAGACAATGGGATGCAGCCAATGGGTTTCAGCGCTAATCCATGTATGCAGCCAATGGGTATCAGCACTGATCAGTTTATGCAGACAATGGGATGCAGCCAATGGGCTTTAGCGCTGATCAGTTTATGCAGCCAATGGGTTTTAGCGCTGATCAGTTTTGGCAGCCAATGGGATGCAGCCAGTAGGTTTTAGCACTGATCTGTGTATGCAGCCAATGGGTTTCAGCGCTGATTTGTGTATGCAGTCAATGGGTATCAGCGCTGATCAGTGTATGCAGCCAATGGGTTCCAGTGCTGATCAGTTTATGCAGCCAATGAGCTTTAGCAATGATCAGTTTATGCAGCCAGTAGGATGCAGCCAATGGGTTTTGAGCGCTGATCAGTTTTGGTAGCCAATGGGATGCAGCCAATGGGTTTTAGCGCTGATCTGTGTGTGCAGCCAATGGGTATCAGCGCCGATCAGTTTATGCAGACAATGTGAGTAGCCAATGGGTTTCAGCGCTGATCAGTTTATGCAGCCAATGGGTTTTAGGGCTGATCAGTTTTGGCAGCTAATGGGATGCAGCCAATGGGTTTTGAGCACTGATCAGTTTTGGCAGCCAATGGGATGCAGCCAATAGGTTTTAGCGCTGATCAGTGTATGCAGCCAATGGGTATCAGCGCTGATCAGTTTATGCAGCCAATGGGTTTTAGCGATGATCAGTTTATGCAGACAATGGGATGCAGCCAATGGGTTTCAGCGCTGATCAGTTTATGTAGCCAGTGGGATGCAGCCAATGGGTTTTGAGCACTGATCAGTTTTGGCAGCCAATGGGATGCAGCCAATAGGTTTTAGCGCTGATTAGTGTATGCAGCCAATGGGTATCAGTGCTGATCTGTGTATGCAGCCAATGGGTTTCAGCGTTGATCTGTGTATGCAGCCAATGGGTATCAGCGCCGATCAGTTTATGCAGACAATGGGATGTAGCCAATCTGTTTCAACGTTGATCAGTTTATGCAGCCAATGGGCTTTAGCGCTGATCAATATATGCAGCCAATGGGAAGCAGCCAAAGGGCTTTAGGGCAGATCAGTTTATGCAGCCAATGGGATGCAACCAATGAGTTTCAGCGCTGATCTGTGTATGCAGCCAATGGGTTGCAGCGCTGATCTGTGTATGCAGCCAATGGGTTGCAGCGCTGATCTGTGCATGCAGCGAATGGGTTTTAGCGCTGATGAGTTTATGCAGCCAATGGGCTTTAGCGCTGATCAGTTTATGCATCCAATGGGATGCAGCTAATGGGTTTCAGCGCTGATCTGTTTATGCAGCCAATGGATTTCAGCAATGATGAGTTTATGCAGCCAATGGGTATCAGCTAGAGTTGCCACCTCATCCCTTTAAACCCGAACACCTATGAATTACACAGGTTCTGTGGCTGAATAAGGTGGTAATTAAACTCACTTGCATTTAATTAGCTTCAGAACCTGTGTAATTCATATGTGTTCGGGTTTAAGGGGATGAGATGGCAACTCTAGTATCAGCGCCGATCAGTTTATGCAGCCAATGGGTTTTGAGTGCTGATCAGTTTATATAGTCAGTGGGATGCAGCCAATGGGTTTCAGCGCTGATCAGTTTATATAGTCAGTGGGATGCAGCCAATGGGTTTCTGTGCTGATCAGTTTGTGCAGCCAATGGGTTTTGAGTGCTGATCAGTGTTGGCAGCCAAACACGCATGTTCGGAACCCAGGAACGACCCGGAAGTGTTTTGTCTTTCAAACAGGAAATCAGTGGAAGGGGCCCAAAGGGTGACGCACAAAAACTGAACTTCCTCTTTATACGCTCGTAGCACGTCACTACGCTTGCCTTTGTTGAACGATAACTTTACTCCCGTCAGAACACTAGACAAAATCACGGACAGCCGATTATGGGAAATGTTGGACGTGGGGTCGTACGACAATCGCAGAGTGTGTATGAGGCTTAAATCTCTCTTTCCTCTGCAGCCTGATCCGCATTCAGATTGCACCTCAGAGGTTCCTGACAGACAATAAGGAAGCAATGCAACACCTCATCACCGCCTCTTTTAACCCCATTTGTGCTAACCAGCACTCCACAACAGAGTACATTGCATGCGTTTCTGGTGCTTCCCCATTTGCATGAATGTGTAGCATTCAGTGGGGGTTGCCACTCGCCAATTGCTAAATGTTTAGTAAATTTTGCTGCAGGTGTGAAGTGAAGCATCACCACCGTGGCATGCAAACACCCCCATCCATTGCCTAGTGCACCTTAAAGCGGCACTCCATCCAGAAGGGAAAGCCCCACTTATTTGCACCCTCCACTGCCACATTTGGCACTTTTTGGGGGAGCAGGTACATGGATTTGACAGGTATTCACTCCTATTTTCAGGGTTCCATGAGTAAGTCCGGCCCTTTCTCTTTCCCCCACTGCCTTCTGGGACACGCACAGAAGGTGGCAGGGCCATTTACACAGCGCAGTGTAACTCACGCATGTGCAATACCAAACAGGCTGTGAAGCCCCTGAAGGCATCACTGCCGAGTTCCCTTAGACCCCTTCACACTGTTGTGTTCAGGTGTTTTAGCGCTAGAAATAGCACATGTAAAACGCCTTAGAACTGCCTCCCATTCATTGCAATGAGTGCTTTCACACCCAGGCGGTGCACTTGCGGGACGTCCGGAAAAATCCTGCAAGCAGCAACTTTGGGGCGGGTTGGGAGCGCTGTATACAACACGCCCATGCCCATTGCAATGAATGGGCAGTGCTTCTGAAGCACCACAACACAGGAGTTTTTAACCTTTTTTGGGGGTTAAAAGCAGCTGAAAAGCGCTAAAATGAGTGGCGCTTTAGCACAAACAGCCGGCGCTTTCAGTGTGAAAGGGGTCTAAGTGAAGATGGAGGTGCCTGCACCTGAAGCTGATTGAAGAATCATCTTGGGTGAGGAAATCACGGGACCCCTGGACTGGTAAGTGTCCTTATAATAAAAGTCAGCAGCTACAGTATTTGTAGCTGCTGATTTTTTTTGTGGGGAGGGGGGGCTGGAACTCCTCTTTAAGGGGGGCGGTTGACAGGAGGCAAAAACACGGCTCAAAGCACACATTTTTGTTGCCCCCCCCAATTGCACGCCTTAAGCCTAAAGCCGGCCATAGACAGATCGAGATTCGGGCAGTTCAGCAGGAAGAATATCAATCCAAGTATGGGCAGGCTGGTTGTACAGAAGTCTGTCTATCCATCAACACAAGTACAATCAGCTTATTGGATTTTTATCGTTCGATTACTGCCAGCAGCTATTGCCGATGACATTGTGTTGATGGGGGAATTTAAAGATTTTCTTTCCTTCCACCTGTGGAAGGAAAGAAAATAGTTCAATGTATGGCCTGCTTAAGTTTGATTAAATCCAAATTAAACCGAGTCCAATAGTGGCCAAATGCTGTGCAATCTCTGTACAATCTCCCTAAAGCTCACCACACACACTAAAATCTGATCTGATTGTACAATCTACCATCAACTATTTAGTGCAAGGGCCTGCCTGATTGGATAGATTGGGTGTGTCCTCCTATTACATCGTTTTGGTAAACCTAAAGGGCTGAAAATTCGGGTGGCATCGGCCGGTTTAATAGAAACTGGGCAACATTCGGCCCATGTGTAGGGCAGCCAGTCTGACAGAAGCTGGTCATTAGTCTGACTTTTGACAAAGGGGCATGACTGAAAATGGTCTGCGGATCGGCATCGATCAGTGATCTTAGCCAATGTCTGAAAGCGCTGACTGGTGTGTTCTGGTGGGGGGGGGGGGGGGGGTAACATCGCATAGTTAGTACAGCTGCTCCTCTCAAGCTCTTCAGTTGGTTTTCAATTAACAAAAAAAAAAACCCAAATAATGTGTACCAGGCTCACACACAATAAGAAAATTGTCTGAAAATTTCCTTATGAGATACAATCGGTCGGTTTTCCGATCCGTAGGATCGGTAGTATGATACATTTGATAGCTGAGTCCAATTGTTCAGACGGCAAAAACTGTAGGCACAAGCTAGAAACTTTTTATTGTACATGAACACAACTTCTGATGTTCGTTTAACCACTTGCCGACCGCAGTCAGACGGCGACAGAGTGGCTCGATATCGCAAACCGCCGTCATACGACGGCAGCTGCGATACGCGCTCACTGTGTCCAGGGGGGTGGCCAGGGAGTGGGTAGGGCAGACTCGATCGCCGCCGGCTTCCCGCTATCCCCCGCCCCGCAGTAAAAGAACGGAGGTCGGTGTAATTAAACACAGATCTCCGTTCTGTTAGAGGGGGAAGGGCTGTGATCACTCCCTTCCCCCAGCCAGGCTAGCCCACATACAGTTAGAACACGCCCAGGGAACACAGTTAACCCTTAGAGCGCCCCCTCCAGTTTAACCCCTTCACTGCCAATGTCATTTACACAGTAATCAGTGCATTTTTTAGCACTGGTCGCTGTATAAATGCCAATGGTCTCAAAAAAGTGTCAAAATGGTCCGACATGTCTGCTGCAATATCACAGTACTGCTAAAAATCGCAGATTGCCGCATTACTAGTAAAACAAAAATAAGAAAAAACCCCAGAAATGAATTCTCATCATCCGCAAAACGCGGCAACTTTTGTGCAAACCGATCAATAAACGCCGATTGCGTTTTTTTTTACCAAAAATACGAGGAAGAATATAAATCGGCCAAAACCGATGGAAAAAATGTTTTTTATATATTTTTTTTTATATAGCGGCGATCAGAAATGACGCAGAGGTGATCAAATACCACCAAAAGAAAGCTCTATTTGTGGGGAAAAAATGGACGCAAATTTTGTTTGGGTACAACGTCGCACAACCGCGCAATTTTCAGTTAAAACGACGCAGTGCCGAATCGCAAAAAGTGCTCTGGTCCTAAAGTGGGAAATCCTTCCAGGGCTGAAATGGTTAATCAGTACAGTATTCTTCCAAAAAAAGGAAAGCACAAAACCACGCATGCTCAGAAACGAAAGATTATATTACACTACAATACAACACATTACATTACTTCCAAAGTTGTATTCTGTCATATGAGAGTTTTGGTAAGTTGAGTATCCGCTTCATTCTCGATGAGACGAGCATGCATGGAAAAATGGACGATCATTCGCCCAATATTGTCATTGTGTGTACGAGGCTTTAGGGTCATCATACATTTCACAATCTTTGTACAATCAACTTTATATTTACCAAAACTATTTAATAGTTACCTCATATAGCCAATCAATCTGTATCTGATTAGGTAGGTTGCACCGCATGGTGGATGGTGGATCTAAAGAAGATTTTACAATCAGATCAGATTGCAGTGTGTGCAGCTTTAGGGCCGCATTCACACCTGAAACTTACATTCCCGCTCACATTTTTTATTTTGCTTGTTTTTTGCACTTTAACGTGCGTCACGCTTAGGGCAGCTGTTTCCCTTGAATGGGCCCTAGAATGCACCACAAATACACATGAACCCGTGTACGTACAGGAGATGAATGAAAGAAGCTTCCAAACAATGCAGCACAAACGCACTAGAAAAACACATTGAAAATGCAAAAGCAAAAATCCACAGTGATCACAGAAATTGTGGTGTAAACGAGCCCTTTGCACAGAGATTGCACAATCAGATTGTATAGTGTATGGCCATTAGATTCATTTTATGTCTGGTAAACACTATGAGATCATTGTTTTTTTGTATGCTAGTCTCCATATAGAAAATGTAGAGGTTAATAAAGTTCAAAAATTCTCGGAGGCGTGGCTTGGATGGCAATGTGAGAGGAAGTGCAGGATAGAGCGCCTCTGCAGATCCTTCCTATCTGTCCTGTAATCTGGGTCATTATCACCCTGAACTGCTGGATTTCTGTCTCTCCATACTCCTACCTTACCCGGTCTCCTGCACGGTATACCTGAGATCCCCCGCAATGACCAGGAAGAATAAAGAGGACTCAGGAGCCGTGGATCGCTCCTCCCAAGATGGCGCCGACCTGCAGCCACAGAGTTCCATGAAGCTCCGGGACACCGCCGCCCGCCTGGAAAGATTCGCCGCACTCCTGCTAAAGACTCTATCCTTTGGCTCAGCGCAGGCATCGGCGGCTGAAGAGGTGCCTGCCGGGCCTGCTATATCACCAGCCTGGGAGGAAGATGCAGCCTCGTGGGAGCAGCCAGATGACGCAGTGAGTAATGCTGCTTCAGAGATGGACAAGCATCTTGCTCAAACCCTAAACACAGCTACTGAACCCACGCTGGCAGATATCATGCAAGCCAATATTACTTGCAATAGCTCTGTGAATACCCTGTCTCCTGGCTTGGAAGGTATGAGGGAAGACATAACAATTATAGAAGATATGCATAATTTTAAAGAGAAAGTGTCTGCTGTGGAGGAAAGAATAAGTATACTTAAAGACTCTGTACATCCCATCCTGAAAAAGACTACACAACAACTGGCCACACAAGACTCCTGCCTAGAAGACACGGAAAACCGGCTCTTCCGGAATAATGTCAGGGTTGCGTGGCTTCCAGAGCGAGCGGAAGGAAAATGCACCAGTTGAATTTATTGATAAATGGCTCCAATCCACTCTGGGAGCTGAGCATTTCTCCCTAATATTCGCGGTGGAGTGAGCACACAGAATACTGGCCAGACCTCCACCTTCTGTGGCAATTCCATGAACCTTCATTCTGCGGATGCTGAACTATAAAGACAGGGATATCATCCTGCAAAGAGCCAGACAACTCCCTGATGTATGGCTAGATGGCTCGAAGATTAGCTTCTTCCCTGACTTCTCTGCAGCGGTGCTGATGTGATGTGGTGATGTGAAGCGGCGAATGCGTCAGATGGAGCTTACTTACTCCACCCTGTTCCCAGGTAGACTGTGGGTGCTGGCGCAGGGTACCACCCATTTCTTTGAATCTCCCGAATCCACATCACACTGGTTGGATACCTACAGGAGTTCAAGTCGATCCTTTAAACCAGCCTGAACCCCGGTGGTATGGAGGTTGTTCGCCTGATTCTGTTTGTCCATTTAACCTGCAAGTTGCAGTGCAGCTCTACCCTAAAACCTCAATAGAAAAGTTATGTTATCAGTTGTAGCCTGCATTCAGGCGCTGTGCAACGTTGTTTTGTGGGCCGGGAAGAGTACATTGACGGAGTGCTCCTCCTGTGGCCTCCTTGATCACACAGCCTCTCCAGTAGTAGCTCCCTTGTGGGTGAGTTTTCTAGTTATTCCCTGACCAGTGCTTTTTGGTCTGCAGGAATGGTTCATGCTTTTTCTTTGCCGTCTTTTTTTCCTTTCTTTTTTATCTTTCTTTTTTTTCTCATTTATGTGCACTTCTTGGTCTCCTGGGACGAGTGGGCATATGGCTTCTCTATCCTCCTCAAACTGAACGTTATCATCTCCAGTATCAGGACAGCTTTAACAAAGTGACGGAGGTATTGGTTGAACAGATAAGTCTCATGGACATAGAGACCCACCATGCCAGGGGGTTTTTCAGGGGTGAGCCAATGCTGTTCCTGACTTTCCTCCTTTCGGGGTGGGAGGGTGGACTTCTGCTCATACATATATTGTCATCTTTGCAATGGCCACTTCGAATGATGTATTAATCTCATGGAATATTCAGGGTTTGAGTGACCCTTCTAAACGACAGGAAATATTTACCTCATTAAAAATATTCTCTCCTTCGATAATCTGTCTGCAGGAAACCCATTTACACTCTGATATAATGCATTACTTAATAATACTCAATATTATTCCACATATACATCCTACTCCAGAGGAGTCACAATACTTAGAGCGGGTGGGGTGGACTTTTCCTGCAGACAGGTTCAGAGGGACAGTAAAGGCCGGTTTGTGTTTCTGTACTGTACCATATTTGGGCGTCCATATGTGATAGCTAATATTTATATTCCTCCACCTTATTCCCCAGAAGTGTTTAAAGACTTCATACGGTTTGCATCTGACAAACCTGACAGCCCATGGTTAATAGTGGGGATTTTAATAACTACTTAGACCCTTCATTAGATAAATACCACCCGCCGGAACGACAAGTACCTTCGGTCACCACAGCTTTTGCCAGGCTTATAATGGAACTTGGAATAGTGAATCTCTGGAGAGAGCGCAATCCATTAACTGAGCAATTCTCTTGCTTCTCTTGTACCCATAAAACCCTTTCCAGAATTTTACCCGGCTCTAGGGACATCTCCCCTGTTGCCACTCCTCCATGATATTAAATACTCGGCCAGGGGTCTTTCGGATCATTCCCCCTTAGTTTTGACGCTTTCTCTCAGATCCAGTCCTGTACGTTCCTTATGGAGGGTGAATCCGTATTGGTTGTCACTTTTTCCCTCTTCTGAAGGCAATGATAGAAATAGCAGCATACGGCACCATTAATAAACCCACAGTGTCACTCCAAATGATAATATGCTGCAGGCAGAACTCCAATACACTGCTAACCCTAATAATGACACCCAACTAGAGTGGCTTCAAAGCCAGCGACAATATGCAGCGCAGGCTATGCAGAAAGCAGTAAATAAAAGAACAACCATATTTTGAAGAAGGAGAGGGGACGGGACATTTATTGGCCACTATTGTGAAGGCTCAACGGCCTTCAACATTTGTAACTGAAATACAAGCCTCCTCGTCCAAATTGGCACATACCACCCCAGAGGTCTCCGAGGTGTTCTGTGAATTTTTCCAAGATTTGTATAACAGTAAGATGTCCTATGCTGATGAAGAGTTGACCAAGTTCCTTGGTACTATAGATTTGCTGGCCTTGTCGGATGCTGACAGGGAGGCATTAGAGAGCCCCTTAACTTTGGATGAATTAAAATTTGCAGCAGCCAGCTTTCCCAATAATAAGGTCCAGGGAGCAGATGGCCTTCATGATCAAAACATATTGCTAAATTAGTTCACCCTGACCAATTGGAATTTTATCCTCAATAGGTCTACAGCTAGTAACATCAAGCGCTTATTTCTAAATTTGCGACTCCTGATAAATAATACAGGAAACAGAGCCATACTGTAACTTGATGCGGTTAAAGCATTCGACAGCATAGAATGGGATTTCCTGTGGCATTGTTTACGGCGATATGGGTTGGATACAACTTCTATACAATACCCCAAGTGCTGGGGTGCAAGTTAACGAACATATATCTGCCCCCTTTCCACTGTATAGAGGAACATGGCAGGGATGTCCCTTATCGCCACTCCTCTTCGCCTTAGCCTTTTTACTGCTTGCGGTGGCTATTCGTAGTTCCCCAGATGTTGTGGGATTTCGGAGATCCACAGACGAAGACAAAATAGCACTTTATGCAGATGATCATTTATTATTTCTAGGCGACACATCCTCATCTTTATCCGCAGTTATGTCCTTAATTTAAGTCTATGGTTCCTTCTCAGGATTCACCATTAATTGGGACAAATCCGTATTACTGCCCCTTGACCCTATCAATGCGGAGCTCCCACATACGGCTCATCAAATTGCTCTTGTTACATCATTTAAATACTTAGGAGTTATAATCACTCCCACAGTTACCGAATACGTTGACAGTAATTTGGTCCTCCTGATTGCCAGATTCCGGCACACAGGCAAGGCGTAGATTAAATTACCTCTGACAGTGATAGGGAGAGCAAACCTAGTGAAAATGTTGTGGATGTAGTCCAATCAGTAGTGGCTCACCGATTTCCATGCAAATAAAAAGTTCCTCACGTTCCACCTGATTCGTTGGCTGTGGGAAGCGGTACGGAGTATCACCCAGCGCAAAGGTTACACAAAACATATGCCTCTGTGGGATAATCCGTGTCTGGGTGAATTAAATAAGTTTGAAGCATGGAAACAGGCTGGTATAGTATCCCTATGCCAGTTGTACAAGAAGGATGTCTTGTTACCTTTTCATGTCCTTAACTAGTTCCACACTGCCTACCGCATATTTACGGCGGCAGTGTGGACACTGGCTGCGAATCGCCGTAAAAATCCGCCGTAAAAATCGCCGTGATGAGCGGCCACAGGCAGAGAACGGGGAACCGCCGATGTAAACACGGCGGTTCCCCATTCTGACAGTGCGGGCATGGGAGATCTACTGATCCCTGTCACTGGGATCAGTTAGATCTCTCATGCCCATGGTAGCCGACCCCCCCACAGTTAGAACACACCCAGGGAACACAGTTAACCCCTAGATCTCCCCCTGCAGGTTAACCCCTTCACTGTCAATTACATTTATACAGTAATCAGTGGACATTTAAACTTCTGATCGCTGAATAAATGTCATTGGCCCAAAAAAGTGTCAAAAATGTCCGACATGTCCGCTGCAATATCGCAGTACCGCTAAAAATCGCAGATCGCCGCCATTACTAGTAAAAAATAAAAAAAAAATAAAAACCCCAGAAATGAATTCTCATCATCCGTAAACGCGGTCATTTTTGCGCAAACCAATCAGTAAACGCCGATTGCGATTTTTTTTTTATCACAAATATGAGGAAGAATATAAATTGGCCAAAACCGGTGAAAAAAAAATTCTTTTTAGATTTTTTTTTTTTTTGGATTAGAATTTTAGCAAAAAGTAAGAAATTAGTTTTTTTTTTCAAAATTGTCGCTCTTCTTTTGTTTATAGCGGCGATCAGAAATGACGCAGAGGGGATCAAATACCACCAAAAGAAAGCTCTATATGTGGGAAAAAAAGGACGCAAATTTTGTTTGGGTACAACGTCGCACGACCGTGCAATTGTCAGTTAAGATGACGCAGTGCCGAATTGCAAAAAGTGCTCTGGTCCTAAAATGTGAAATTCTTCCGGAGGTGAAGTGGTTAAAGAACGTTTTCAGCTGTCCAATAAAAACTTTTACCAATATCTCCAATTTCGCCATGCATTACAATACCAGACGTCCAATTATCAGCTGCAATATAATCCCTCTAAGATCTTATCCATGGATATCACCACTATCAGTATGAAAGGAGGGTTAATAGGAGATCTCTATTTTGCTCTTCAAACTGCAGACAGCGCCCAAATACAAGTAAATAGCTTTACTTCCTGGCAAAAGGACTAAGAACCTTTGGATGAGGAGGAGTGGACTCAGGCGCTGGAAGGAATACCGAGGGTCTCTGTTAGGAGAAGACTGTCCTGAGAACTTGTTTGCACTTGATTGTTGTTTCCTCTAGCTCCTGGAGGAAGTGGCTCCTGGCAGCCCTATTTAAACAATGCACTTCCCGTAGAAAGTGCTGTCTGTTCTACAGCGTCTGAGTACCTGTGAGCCCCAGCTCTGCTACCTGATGCCTGTTCCTGTATTGTTTCCTGTCTCTGTGATCCAACCTGCTATCTGTCTGCCTGCACCGACCCCGGCTTCCCACGACCATCTGCTTGCCTGACCCCTTGTACTGTGCCGCCAGCCCATTTACGAACTCTGCTTGGACTTTGACCATTCTCTGCCTGACCCTCTTGTACCCTGCCAGTTGCCAACCCAGCCTGTACGACCATCTGGAGCTTCACAACACCACCAGTGACCATCCAGCCCTTGTGCCATCCCGCACTCCGGGACTTCCTGTCTCTACTACCAGGGGTCCCCGAATCGGGTGTGTAAGAGTGGTTGTTCCCTGCAAAAGACAGACTGCATCGCCAGGACCGTGACAGTCTCGCTCTCACAATCCCAGCGTCTGACTCAACTCTTTATATTACATAGAGTTCACTACACCCCACAAAAGCTAAATGCTTGGGGAAAATCCTCAACGCCATTATGTCCCCGTTGCACATCAGCCAATGGTTCTCTTATTCACATGCTTTGGCGACGCCCCAAACTCCACCGCTACTGGGAGAGAGTGTTCATGACTTTAAATTCACTATGCTCAACTAAGGTGACAGGGGACCCTAAATTTGCACTTCTTGGAATAATACCAGAGGAGAGGCTACCAAATCAGATGCATACTATGTGGACAAGGTCCCTATATTTAGCACAAACACTTATCCTACAAAAATGGACCTCCCCTGCACCTCCAACACATAAACAGTGGTGTGAGAGGCTAAATTATATGTTAAAAAGGGAAAAACCAAAGTACAAACATAGGGGATGTCCCAAAAAATTTAGTCCTACTGGACTGACTCTGGCAATTCATTATAGGATTCCTCACCCAATGTCATAGAGAAAAGCAGTTAAAGCCCATGGGAACATTCACCGGTCTACAGAAGTTTGACGTAGAGCAAGGAACCTGCCAGATAAGGTTAATTGGTATGGTTTTAGGGGTGTGGCTACACCCTCGACATATGTAGTATAGCGCACAGTTTCTACTGGATAGAGATGGTGGAGTTCATTTTAACATGTAGGTATGCTTTTGTGCATAATTGTTATCCAATTATTACGTGCGTCTGTCTCTGTCTTACCTAAGGAATGCTCTGCTCTGTTTGTTTGTTTTCTTTTGATTTTGTTCAGTGTCTTTTCTTTTTTGTTTTATGTATAACATTATCCATCTTTGGGTGCTTCTCCCTTGGTTCTCCCTACATAATTCTATAGCTGTTTTGTACCTAAAATGCTTAATAAAAACTACCTGAAAAAATAAAAAAAAAGTTAACAAAAAATTCTCGAATGACAGAATGAAAATTCGGAAGTGATGTAATGTTTACCTATTGTATTTTCGGACGAATACTGTACTGATTGAATGAAAATTGTACAATCTGGTATTGTACGAGAAACATGTTCATATTTGTCCCTTCGGATAATTTCAGATGAACTGTTGTGATCGCCTCTAAAAAGCTGTGTACGAACGATCAGATTATCGCACAATCACTTTGAAAGCGGTATTTTTCATATGATTTTCTGATCATGTGTACGGTCCTTAGATTGTATTCAAACTTAGTCAATCAACCAGGACAGAAAATTGATTGTTTGGGCATTAATTTGATTATTTTTCAATGATGAGGTATCATAGTGATTAGACTTTATTTCTAAACTGCTGAACAACTTCACCACAAGGTGACCGAGTGGTGACAAAAATTATACTAAAGTATGCCACATCCTGAAATCAGTGAGAGCAATGAATTTAAGGGAGACCGACGGTTGTTTTAAGTACCAACCGTATGTGTCCCTTGACATTGTGGAAAAATGGGGTGGTCCCCGTTATCCACTTTATTGTTTGATATGGTATATGTACATGAAAATACTTTAAAATTTACAGACAACAGATAAAAACCCGTACATATACGGTGAAAACATTGTTTATTTCGAGTATAAAAATAATATGGGTCATACGGCAATTTCAGGTAAGAAGAAATTTAAGTAACGAGAGTGACTAAAGTCCTACACCGTATGAAATCATATTAAAAACAGTGGTGAGCCAGTGGAA
>BLSH010315408.1:193151-204246 GCA_018402905.1 Glandirana rugosa | reverse complement strand
CACAGAAGGGTTTATTTTTACTTTAATGCAGAGAAAAAGGGCCGCACTACCCTGTGCCTTCAACTACTTCCAGACCGTCCACCGCACATTTAATGCGGCAGGGCGGCCCAGCTGCGCGAAACGACGTACCCGTATGCTGTTTCCGCCTCTGGGTCTGGGGCACATGTGCCTGCCGCTGGCGACCTGCTCCCGCTGTGATTGGACACAGCGGGTCCAATGACCACCGGAACCCGCCGATCGTTCGCTGGAGAGGCATAATGGTGGTCTGCCTGTACGGTGCATGTAAACAAGTCAGACTGTCGTTCTGTCACAGAGGAAGCGAGAGATCTTGTGTTCCTGCTGATCAGGAACACAGATCTCTCTCTCTGCAATGTGGCAGTCCCTCTAAAAATCGCTGATCCCTGTCATTACTAGTAAAAAATAATTTAAAATATAAAAGTGCCATAAATCTAACCCATACCATAGTTTGTAGACATACCTTTTATATATATGCTTATTGGGATTTTTTTACCAAAAATATGTAGAAGAATACATATTGGCCTAAATTGATGAAGAAATTTAGATTTTTTTTTTACTTTTCTTTATTGGATGTGTTTTATAGCAGAAAGTTATAGCAGAATTTTTTTTTCAAAATTTTTGGTCTTTTTTGTTGAAAAAGATAAAAACCGCAGAGGTCATCAAATACCACCAAACGAAAGCTCTGTTTGTGTGAAGAAAAGGACATAAATTTTGTTTGGGTACAGCGACGCACGACCACGCAATTGTCAGTTAAAACAACGCAGTGCCATATCGCAAAAAATGGCCTGGTCATTAAGGGGGTAAAACCTCTCGGGGCTGAAGTGGTTTAAGTGGTTGTAAACCTCAGACATGAAATCTGAACAAAGCATTTGCTTCTATAGTGTGTACTTGTCTCAATCAAGGCACTAACTTTAATTTCTGTCTTCTGCTTCGTTCATCTGCTATCTGTATGATTCACTTCTGAGAAGTTTTCCTGACACCAAGAGAAAAAAGGTAGCTCTAGCTGATTGACAGCTTCACCTCTGTTCCTATGTGCTGTGTGAAGGAGGGTGTGTATCTTTTCTCCAATTGGCGGTCAGAGCTGTCCTCATTAAGCTCTGCAGAGTTTCTGCGGAATACCGCAGATAAACAGGTATAACTTTATCTAGGAGGATTTGTTTAATCTCTTTCTATCACCTGGGGCCAGTCACTTCACTGGGTATATGTAAGGGTTTACAACTACTTTAAGCTGCATTTAGGCAGTGTTTAACTGCCCTTCAGTTCCTTCCATGAATATTACAATGGGCGCCACACAGTGCAGCATACGTTTGTGTAGTAGTGTTGCATTGGCATTTGTCGCATAAAGGGACTTCGGAGTCCTAAAGAGTGTGTTGGACTTTCTTTATGAATTCCCCAGACGTTCTTTGACAACCACGGAACCCCCTCCCTTTATGCTATAGAGAAGTAGAGAGAAATGGGTATTTTGTAGCCCTGCCCTAGGGAACATGGCTCCTCCATAGGTACAGTACTGAGTGCGCTATCACCCTAGGACAGGAAGTGTGCCACTGATATGATCAGAAAAGAAAGAACACAAAGCTCGATAAAAGAACACTAATGCAGCCACCACACCACAAGGACTAGTAAGCTGAGTATACATTTTTTTTGTTCTTTGATTACGCTTTAGATCATTATGGTTGTATGGTATAAGATTTATTTATATGTGTTTGTTTGGCCCTTTAGGACCCTTTCACACTGGCAGGAGTCTGCCAGCGTATCCGCCCGCTCAGCAGGCGATCTATCCACTCATCCCCGCTGAGCAGGTGGATGACAGGTCTGTATCTGCTTCACTAATGCAGAGCGGACACGGACACAGCCTGCTTTTCTCCATGGGACTGTTGGATGGAAACAGACCTCCTGTCCGGGTGTCAGCGGACACATGTCCACCATGGCCTCAGTTGTAGTGTTTCCTCCGCTATGGTGGAAGCACTGTCGGGAACTATGGTGTGCTACACTTTCTTCAGTTGGGGAAGTTAGGTTTTGGGATCCCTTTTTTACTTTTTGGCTTTATTTTGGGTCATCCCAGCAACACCCCTCCCCCCCCCCACCCCGGAGCTCCTTCCTTCTCCCCAGCCTAGCGAGGGTTTTGGCCAGTCCTGAAGCTCCTTGCCCTATTCTGGTGGTTTGCAGACCTGGGAGCTGGGACAGGCATCTTGGCTGTAAGTGTGTCTTCTCTCGTTCCGGTGGCGGGTGACATCACATCCAGTGGGGTGAGGCTTCTGGCAAGGGCGCAAGAGGCTTCCGGTTCTGGCCGCTGGAACTTAGGAGGAAGGGGCGCAGTGGCGAGAAACCCGGGAACATTTGAAAAGGCACAGTATTGCCCACTGTGCCCTCTGCATCATTGACCCAGTCGAACCAGGGGTGGTGGCAGGAGCCGCTAACACCAGCCAGGCCCATGTAAGCAGTGGCAGAAGCTCCTGTCCCCCTTTTTTATATTTACTTATGTGCTGCTATTTTCCCTCTTCTCCCCTGGAAAGGGAGAAGCCTGCATCACGCTCCCAAGGTTACCTCTCTTGGGAGTGTGATAGGATGGAGATTCTGCTTGGTTTTTCTGCACCTTGGACTGTTGGTGGGGTGGTCTGCTGGGGGGGGGGGGGCTGATTCCTGCGCTAGCTTATGCTGTTTTCGTTTTGTTGCTTGGTTCCTTTCAGGCAAAAACCACAGTAAAGACCAAGCACTCTTCTCCCCCCCCCTCCTCCTCAAAAAAAAAAGTCCCTCCTGTAGGGCCACTCTTAGGGACTCCTGGACCAAGCCTCTATGTAAGGCTTTTATAGCAGACTTGGTCAAACAGGCAACTTAGTCCTCTATATCTTCTTCACAGTGCAATGAGCTTGTCACTTCTTTTCAGAAGGAGCTTGCGGATACTTTTCAGTCTTTCCATTCCTATCTAGATAAACGTATTGTAGTGCAGTCCAGTAGTCAAAGTAATTTACCATCCAGTCCTCTGCCGTCCGCTTCTACTCCTAATGATTCAGAGGAAGAGGGGGGTAATTCCCCAGAACAATCAGATGGGGAGGAAAGAAGATAGGGGTAATACTTTCTCTAGATACAGGCTGTCCTTGAAAGAGGTGGATGACCTGTTAAAAACCATTCATACCACTCTGAACATTTCAAAAACATAAAGCCCAGTTACCTCTTCATGATGTACCAAGGCCTGGGTGAAGTCGAGCACTGAGTGTTTCCAGTACACGAGGTCCTTTCAGAGGCTGTAAGGAGAGAATGGAGAGACCCAGAGAGGGCCCCTTTTTTCTCTAGACCACTTAAAAGAAGATTGCCTTTTGATGAGGATAATTCTCAAGTATGGAACAAAAGGCCCAAGCTAGATTTTTCACAGGTCTCTTGAAATACCGATTTTGAGAATATGGCTATCCTAATAGATGCCAAGGATAAGAGAGCCTGATTCCCTTCTAAAGGCATGGGACTCAACTTTAGCCAGTCTCAAGCCAGCTATGGCCTCAACCATGGTAGCCAGGAATCTGGAGCACTGGCTGGAACAGTTTAAAGAGCACACTGGGGCTGGAACTTCCTGGAAAGATCTGCTTGATACCTTACTGGTTCTACAAAAAGCATTTGGATACATGGCAGATGCCTCAGCAGAATCCGCCAGAATTTCCGCTAGGTCTTCGGCCTTAGTAAACTCGGCTCATTGGGCTTTATTGTTAAAAACGTGGTCTGGAGACTCCGCCTTAAAAGTGTAGCTGTGTGGTCTTCCATCTTGGACAGAACGGCAGACAAAAAGAAAGCACTTCCATTTAGAAATTTTCTTTTCAGCAAACCCAGGGTTCTAAAGAATTGTGTTACGAAAGACCCGGGAATTCTCAGAGGTCAAGGCAAAACAGGGTTTGTTTGTTTTTTTTCAGACCTTCCAGCCAGTGACTGTTTCCTGTCTGTGGGTGGAAGACTATAATGACCAATCTGTTTGTCCTCAACGTGATATCCCAAGGCTGCAAACTGGAATCCTGGGAAACCTGTCCAAGTTGGTTATTTGTCACCCAAGTTCCCAAAGTTCAAAAAAATCACTGGCAATGATATCTCTTTTGCAGGAGCTAATACAGCAGGGAGTGATTATTCCAGTTCCCCAGGGAGAGGAAGGACTAGGGTTCTATTCACATGTTCCTAGTGAAAAAGATGTCGAGGAGGTTTCATTTGATCTTAAGGCCTCATGCACACTGGACATTAAAAAGATTTAAAAACGTCAGTAGCTTTGCAGTGAGTTCTAAAGCTTTTTTCAGCGTTCTGTACTAGCGTTTTTGAGCAGTAGCAATTTTTTTTTTTTTATGGACCAAAAACGCCCAAAATGTTGGTGAGTGGCGTTTTTGAGCGTTTTTACAGCTGGAACCCACTGGTCTTGGGTTTTTTTTTTTGCAGATCATAAATGTCTAGCCAAAAACAGTTAACAGCCTATTTGTGCATAAACACATAGGATAACATGATGGAGAGTTTATTGAAGAAAAAAATGTCTGCAGCTAAAAACAGCAGCTGTAAAACCGTCCAAAAACATCCAGTGTGCATGAGGCCCAAACCTAAAAATATTAAATATCTATTCTTTACAAAAAGTTCTGGATGGATACGATTTTTTCAGTATGAAAGCTTCTTACCACAGGCTGCTTCCTAGCATCTGTAGATCTCAGGGATTCTTACCTGCACTTCCCTGTCTCCCTAGCATCCCCATTTAGCAATCAAAGCAGTAGACACAGTTTTGCATCTTCAATTCAGAGTCCTCCCTTTCGGACTGTCTTCAGCTCCGTGGATTTTCATGAAAATTATGGAGGAAGCAGGGAATTTTGATCATTCTTTATCTGGATCTCCTCCTGTTTGCCAACTCAAAAGAAAAATGTTTTTGGCATACACCATCGATTCGACCCAGGAGAAAATTTTTCTCCCAAAAGAAAAAGTGACCAAAGTCCTGAATGCAGTAAAGCAGGTTCAGACAAGCTTGCCAATTATGGTTCTGTCAGCGATGTCAGTGTTAGTAATCAAAGACTTCAGCGCCAAAGGATAGCAGTATATACAGTTGTCACAAAATGGTTGCAATCAACTGCAGTGATGAAATTTGCCAGTATCGCAAATACACAGATGAATAGTAATGCTACACCGCGCTAATGCATGTGACCATACTCCTATGATTATATAGACTCAAGTCCATAAATACAGTCCCAATGCAGGGGAGATGAAGTACCCTGAGCCAGAATCTTAAAAGTGCTGTAATTGTGCTCGGACTAGGTGCCCCACATAGATGTAAACTCACCCCACTTCATTGGCCCACCATCTCTAGTGCAGTCAATGCGTTTTGTGGGGTGACCCCTGTAGATCTCTTGAAACTGACAACTGTTGGATGGGGACTCCATTACCAGGGTAGCATGTATGATAAAACAGAAGGTCTCATAACACAATAACGTGCAAATAAATGTATTTAAAAACCTATAAAACAATAAGTTGCTTGATCATGTCAACGCGACACTTCCGCCCACGTTTCATACAGGGGATCGAGCCGAGCCAACTTTCCAGACGGCACACACCAACCAGGGCCGATTTTCCCAATAGAAATAATTCGTTTTTCATGCCGGGTGCCAGAATGTGAGTGGTTTTTACACGTGTTTTATATGTGTTTTTAATAAATTTGTTATTGCGCTATGAGGTCTTCTATTTTTATCATACATGCTACCCTGGTGACGGAGTCCCCATCCAACAGTTGGCAGTATCGAGATCTACAGGGGTCACCCCACAAAACACATTTGACCGCACTAGAGATGGTGGGTCACTGAAGTGGGGTAAGTGTACATCTATGTGGGGCACCTAGTCCAAGCACAATTACAGCACTTTTAAGATTCTGGCACTGAATACTTCATCTCACCTGCATTGGGACTGTATTTATGGACTTGAGTCTATATAATCATAGGAGTATGGTCGTGCATTAGCGTGATGTCAGTGTTAGGCCTTCTCACAGCCTCGATCCCAGCTGTGCAGTGGGCCCGCTTCCAATCAAGGGATCTTCAGCAGACAATTCTACAGAATTGAAGTCACTGGGAATCCTTGGAAAAGCAGGTCCCTATTCCCTCTCGGACAAATCTCATTCCAGGAGATGATCAGAAGCCATCATGTTCAAATTCTGTCCAACAGTACTACCACAGTAGCTTAAATCTCAAAGCAAGGAGGCATGAGCAGCAGAGTTCTCCTGGCCTTAGCTCTCCAGATCCTGTTATGGGCAGAAGACAATCTGGCAACCTTGTCAGTCATACAAAAGGGCATATAGGGCAGTCTGACTCAGGTAGCAGATTTCTTGAAAAGGAGGAGAGTTCAAGAACCAGAATGGAGCCTGAACTCAGAAATCTTTCAGATGATTGTACCCAGGTGGGTCGTTCCGTAGGTCGACCCATTTGGTACTCCTTCAAATGCAAAATTACCAGTATGTTTTTCTCTGAACAGGGAGGACCAAGCGGAGGGTCTGGATGCACTAGCTTAGTCATGGACCTTCGTTTGTGTTACGCTTTCCCCCCTTTTCAATTGATCCCGCTGGTTCTCAAAAAATTGCAGGGAGAAGCCACAAGCCTAATACTAGTGGCTCTCTATTGCCCAAAATAACATTGTTCTCAACGCTTCTAAACTTAGCAGCAGGACCTCATTGGATGTTGCCTCTGCGAGATTTACTGGGTCAGGGACCCCTTCTTCATCCAAACCTAGGCTAACTCAGGCTAGCAACCTGGTTACCAAAGAATAAATCCTGAAGAGAGAGGGTTTGTCCGATAAGTTAACCACTTCATCTCCGGAAGGTTTTACCCCCCTTCCTGACCAGGCCATTTTTTGTGATACGGCACTGCCTTATTTATAACTGACAATTGCGTGGCCATTCGACACTGTACCCAAATAAAATGTGTGTCCTTTTTTCCCCACAGATGGAGCTTTCTTTTGGTGATATTTGAACACCTCCTGTGGTGTTTATTTTTTGTGCTAGAAACAAAAAACGACCGTCAATTTTGAAAAAAAAAAACAATATTTTTTGCTCCCTGCTGTAAAAAAATATATAATATATTCATCAATTGTATTCATACAGTTGTGCTAATAAGTTTACATACCCTAGCACAATTTATGATTTCTTGGCCATTTTTCAGAGAATATGAATTATAACCCGAAAACATTTCTTTCACTCATGGTTAGTGTTTGGCTGAAGCCATTTTATTCATTTTACATAATAATGTCAACAGAAACTACCCAAATGAACCTGATCAAAAGTTTACATACCCTCGTGATTTTGGCCTGATAACATGCACACAAGTTGACACAAAGGGGTTTGAATGGCTATTAAAGGTAACTATCCTCACCTGTGATCCGTTTGTAATTAGTGTGTGTGTATAAAAGGTCAGTGAGTTTCTGGACTCCTGACATCTTTCACCCAGTGCTGCACTGACATTTTTGGATTCTGAGTCATGGGGAAAGCAAAAGAATTGTCAAAGGATCAGCGGGAGAAGGTAGTTGAACTGTATAAAACAGGAAAGGGATATAAAAAGATATCAAAGGAATTGAGAATGCCAATCAGCAGTGTTCAAACTCTAATCAAGAAGTGGAAAATGAGGGGTTCTGTTGAAACAAACTGCTGTCTCATACTGTACATATTGAAGCAAGGGAGATGAGAAGCTTACAAGTTCTGCAGGTGGTGGCAGAATCTTTGCATTGGGTGAAACCCATTTGCTGGATTCGTCTGCATTTTATCTTCCCGGCCCTCAGCATACCTTGGCAGACCAATTGAGTCAAAATTTCTCAAGCCACGTGGAGTTGAATCCTAGGTATCTAGAGAGAGTTTTTGCATAATGGGGATCTCATGGCAGCTCCAAGCAGTTGCCAAGTACTTTATTCTCCCCCCCCCAAATTTTATGTCACGGATCTCTAGTCCAGGTTTCCCTAACCCGGAGGTGGGACTTCAAGCTAGTTTACCTTTTCTTCCTCGGACATCACGGGACACAGAGCAGGCTATATATTCTTTACATACTGGGTTATGCGCCACCTATAGGTGAATGGACACTGGCAATAAAACAAAAAACAAACAGGAAGTTCCTCCTCCTATATAACCCCTCCCACACTGGGAGCACTTCAGTTTTTTCGCCAGTGTCTTGAAGGTGGATGGTCACTTCTACAGCTCCGTGGAGCTTCTATGCTGGTTCCCACACAGGTTCTTTTTAGAACCAGGAACAGCCTTCATACTGAATCCATTTCAAACGGCTTAAAAGCTAAGATAAATGGTACCCGGGCCTCACTAAGAACACAGAAGAATATTGCAAGGTTTTGCCTGTAATGTGCTGGACCCTACGTACAGGAAAGCCTGGGATTCTGAAACCAAGGTACTCCTGCAGGGTGCTGTACAGGTCCAAGGGAGTGGACCCTCATAGGGTACCCAGTTCTTGAAGGTCCTTGAGACAAAGCCTGCCGTGATGGGTGAGGGTTGGGCCTGCAGTCTCCTCCAGGCCCTGCGGCGGGAATGGTGAGTAATCCCTAATGGGGATAATGTTACTGAACCCAGCTGGCTTCCTGCAAACATAGGAAAAGGTTTGTTTAAAATGTCCCTCCTTTTTGCCTGCACTTTTTTCTCACCACCAGAGGGCCACAGTCATTTTTGGGTCTTTGCCTGATGCTTGCAAACTGGCTTAAACACATGGTGGGTAAAAAAAAAGCATGTTTGCCTAAATTAATGTTGGCACGTGAGTCTGGGGGTGGGCAGCTAAGTCGGGCTAGGCAGTAAGCTCAGTTTGGGGGAGGTGGGTTAAGCAGTGCATGCACTAACAGCCATGGCTTCCAAGAAGCACTCTCGGGGAAGCACGCTTCCTGTAATAAGGCTAGAGGCACAGATGTGTTACCACAGCCCCTGCTGAAGCTAGTCGGACCTCTGCTGCCATTGCTTCCCCTGAGAGACCAGAAGCAACTGGGCAATCTGAGCCGCTGCGACTCTCTGGTATTGTAGCTGATCCCTCATCTGTTTCCTCAGTCTGTTACTAAAGATGACCTGTCTGCAGCCTTGCTGGGCTTAGAAGCCAGGATTGCTGGTATGATTGCTTCTACTACACAGGGTGAAAAGCGTGACAGGTCTCCTTCCCCTAACCCTCCGATTCTGGAGCAAGAGGGGGTTGATGAGGGAGCGGAGGTAGCTACAGGGGATCTGGCCGATTCTTTTGCAGACACGTCTGCTTGAGAGAGTTCTGAGCCAGAAGAATCCCCAAGGACACCTGCCTCTCAATCTCAGAGGCTGCTGATCCAGGCACTTACACATAAGGTACGTGCAGCATTCAGGTTACCTCCGGTGTAGAGTCCTGTGAATGTATATTCCTCCCTTGGGTCATTTAAAACACCACAAGGTGCGCAGGGGGTCGATTTGCACCCTTTCTTTGATAGGGTGATTTATGCTGACTGGGTGCACCCAGACAGATTGTTTATTCCTTCTAAGGGGTTTTCTGTGTTATATCCTATGAAGGAAAGCTTTTTGAGAGGGGGGGTACCAGCTGTTCATGCAGCAGTCACAACCCTAAGTGAATCCCTGACCTGTCCTGTTGATAATGCCCAGATGTTAAGGATCCTTCAGATAAAAAGCACTTAAACCCCTTAACAACCAGACCAATTTTCAGCTTTCAGTGCTCTCACATTTTGAATGACAATTACTCAGTCATGCAACACTGTACCCATATGAAATTTGCGTCCTTTTTTTCACACAAATAGAGCTTTCTTTTGGTGGCATTTAATCACCGCTGGGTTTTTTATTTTTTGCGCTATGATTAAAAAAAGACTGAAAATTTTGTAAAAAAAATAGATTTTTCTTCGTTTCTGTTATACAATTTTGCAAATTAGTAATTTTTCTTCATAAATTTTGAACAACATTTATACTGCTACATATCTTTGGTAAAAAAAAACAAATTAGTGTATATTATTTGGTCCTTGTCTAAGTTTTATAGAGTCTACAAGCTATGGTGCCAATCACTGAATATTGATCACACCCGATGTACTGACGGCCTATCTCATTTCCTGAGACCCTAACAAGCCAGGAAAGTACAAATACCCCCCAAATTACCCCTTCTTGGAAAGCAGACATTCCAAGGCATTTAGTAAGGGATATGGTGAATTTTTTGAAGTTGTAATTTTTTCCCACAATTCTTTGCAAAATGAAGATTTTTTTTCCCCCAAAATTGTCATATGTTAACAGGTTATTTCTCACACCCAGCATATGCATACCACAAATTACACCCCAAAATACATTCTACTACTCCTGAGTATGGCAATACCACATGTGTGAGTCTTTTACACAGCCTGGCCACATACAGAGAGGCCCAACATGTAGGGAGCGCCATCAGGCATTCTAGGAGCATAAATTACACACATAATTTCTTGACTATCTCTTGCACTTTTGAAGGTCCTGGAGCACCAGGATAATGGAAACGCCCAAAAAATGACCCCATTTTGGAAAGCAAACACCCAAACGTATATTATAGGAGGCATAGTGAGTCTTTTGAACATGTCATTTTTTCCACAAGTTTTAGGAAAATGTGGAAAGAACATGAAAACGCATTTTTTTTTTTTTTACACAAAGTTGTCAATTTATACAATATTTCTAACACACAGCATGTACATAGCTAAAAATTACACCCCAAAATATATTTTGCTACTGCTCCCAAGTATGGCGATACCACATGTGTGACATTTTTACACAGCCTGACCACATACAGAGGCCCAACATGCAGGGAGCACCGTCAGGTGTTCTAGGGGCATACATTTAGAATCTAATTTGACTACCTTTTACACTATTGTGAGGCACTGTGGTGGCATGGATAGGCACTGTAGTGGCACAGATGAGCATTGTAGTGGCACGGATGGGCACTGTAGTGGCATGGATGTGTCATGGATGAGAACTGATGTGGTATGGATGAGCATGAATGAGGCACAAATGAGCCATGGATGGGGATGGTTGGGTGGGTGAGCCCGGATGGGTGAGCATGGCTGGGTGAGCATGGATGCATGGATGGGTGAGCATGGCTGGGTGGGTGAGCATAAATGGATGGATTGATGT
>BLSH010315408.1:123385-141713 GCA_018402905.1 Glandirana rugosa | reverse complement strand
TGGATTTGAATTTTAGCAAAAAGTAAGAAATTTGGGTTTCTCCTATCGTTCACTGACAGACGCAGCTCTCCATTACGTGTGGGGTTTTATGCTGGTCTCACTAGGAGTTAACTAGGCAGGGAAAAGAAACAGCTGGCCCCTCCCATGGGGGCCGTCCTCTCTTCCCACATAAAACCCCCTCATAGCATAGCTCTTCAGTTTCAATGCCTAGTTTGTAAGGAGTTGACCTGGCTTCCCTACAGGGGAATTGCGGTCCTGTTTGTGACCGTTTTTTATTCAATTTTCTTTTACTTTGATTTGTCTTCTATCGTGCAAGTCTCCCTACTTAGTCATGCATAAGGATAATGCGGTCTTGCGACCCTCTCCTTCCTTCCTTCCGAAGGTGTTCTCTTCCTTTCACATTAATGAAGATATTGTTCTTCCTTCATTGTGCCCTCGTCCATCGCACCCAAAGAAGTTTGAGTTGCATGCTTTGGACGTAGTGTGGGCCTTACGAGGGTACTTGGCTGCTACTCTTTTTTTCGAAAAGCTGATGCTTTGTTTGTGCTGCCAGAGGGTCCACGCAAAGGGTTGGCGGCCTCGTCGGCTACGATTTCTCGTTGGTTTGGAAAAACCATGACCCATGCATATTCTGTTCGGGGCGAGGTCCCCCCTTTTCCGGTCACGGCTCATTCTACCCGGGCTGTTAACACTTCCTGGGTTTTCAGACACCAGGCCTCTGTGTCACAGGTGTGCAAGGCGGCCACTTGGGCCTCGGTACACACTTTCACTAAGTTTTATAAAGTTGATGTGTTTGCATCTTCGGATGCTGCTTTGGGCTGCAAAGTTTTGCAGGAGGCAGCGTAGGCGCATCTGGCGCCTCCTTAGAGGTTCAGTTGGGTACTGTTAGTGTTTACCCACCCCTTTTTTTTTGACACAGCTTGGGGACATCCCCACACATAATGGATAGCTGCGTCTGTCAGTGAACGATAGGAGAAAAAGGGATTTTATTAAAACTTCCCGTAAAATCATTTTCTCCGAGTTCACTGACAGACGCAGCACCCTCCCCTCTGTGCTCTGTTCTAGTACGGCTTACGGCTTGTGTACGAACTGAAGAGCTATGCTATGAGGGGGTTTTATGTGGGAAGAGAGGATGGCCCCCATGGGAGGGGCCAACTGTTTCTTTTCCCTGCCTAGTTAACTCCTAGTGAGACCAGCATAAAACCCCCACACGTAATGGATAGCTGCGTCTGTCAGTGAACTCGGAGAAAAGGATTTTACAGTAAGTTTTAATACAATCCCTTTTTTTTGCAAAATGGTCGCTCTTCTTTTGTTTATAGCGGCGATCAGAAATGATGCAGAGGCGATCAAATACCACCAAAAGAAAGCTCTATTTGTGGGAAAGAAAGGACGCAAATTTTGTTTGGGTGCAACGTCGCACGACCGCGCAATTGTCAGTTAAAGCAACACAGTGCCAAATCGCAAAAAGTGCACTGGTCCTAAAGCTGGAAAACCTTCCAGTTGGTAAGTAGTTATGTCACATTACCTGCAGCTTGGTAAAACTTGACCTTCCATAGCTTGACCATGGGTTTAAAAGCTATGTTTTTTTTTTCTACAGAAAAATACTGTATATTGAAAATCCCATTGGTGTGTATTTTTTATATTACTAGATAATTTGTAAATAGTGCTTTTCAATGTTTTCCACACTGGTTCTGAAACATACTTACTTTCTGTTGTAGAAATATTACCCGCCAGATTTTGATCCTTCTAAAATCCCCAAGTTAAAACTTCCAAAAGATCGGCAATATGTTGTGCGTCTGATGGCTCCATTCAACATGAGGTAAGCTGAAATATTAGTTGATACTAAAGGTTTGGTAAATAATTCCTGTGCAGGAAATGCTAAGAAGCTTTAGATAAATGTTACATTTTCTTTATTGTACAGCAGTAATCAGTAAACAGAATATGTTACAAATAATCCAATAATTAAAATCTTTTATGCCTTAAAAATTTAAATATTTTTCCCCAGTTGTCTTCCAGGACAGCCCTTGAGAGATGGAGCTCCTCCCACAGGAAACACATTGCAACAGCTCTTTAAAAGGTGGTCCCTCGGGCATCTGGTCAGTTTTTTGTGTTTCCTCAGCCGAGGAGACATGTTGCCAGGAGACACCGTCTTTTAAACAGGGGGTGGGGTTGGAGAGCTCCATCGCTCAAGGTCTGTCACAGTCAGCTGAAGTTCCCCTCACAAATACCTGTATCCGCTCCAGGAGGACCGCCTGCAAAGTTTGGACCCCCCTGAAGGGGGAGAATCTCTCCATGATGGCCACGGGTTCCCTCCACATTGTCTGGAGTTCCCCGTCCCTTACTCTCTCCAGAGCCCGGTGAGGGAGAGGGTGGTGATGGCCGATGGCGGCGACGTTGGGGGGGGGCGAGATCCTTCCTCCTTCCTTTCCACGCTGCACGCCGGAATGACGCTGAGAGTCAATTCCGTCGGACATGACGTTATCACCGCGTGCCAGAGGAAGTGATTTCGACCTCCAGGCACAGAGAGGAAGGGGAGAGCCGAGCCGGTGTCAATTAAAGAGCGCCACAGCATGGGCTGCAAGCGCAGCATCAGAAGCATGGAATCCCATGCTCCAGGGGAGGCAAACGCCGGCTCTTCACAGGTAGGCTGTCTGGGCTAGAACCTTTCTCCTGTGTTTGTATCATGCATCACGGCCATACTGACAGCGGAGGAAGATTCTCCATTTTCAGAATTCCTCTGTTCTTTTAAAGACAGAGTGCAGTCTACTTTTCAGTCATTTAGGAAGTTGATTACAGAAGTACAGGTACCAAACAAAAGGACCCACTAGTCAGCCAGCACAGGTGCCCACCTCACCTACCCCCGCAGCTTCAGGCTCAGGAGAGCCTTCGGGGAGTAGGGAGAATCCCCTTATCACCACTGATCTGGATTCCGCCAAATCCTCGGGACAGGACGAAGGCAAGGAGGAAGCCTCAGTACCCACCAGGTTCAAACTTTCTCAAGAAGTAGATGAGTTACTGGGGGCAATCTATGAGACCCTAGAGATCAAAAAGGAGGAGACCCCTCTCTCTAGGCATGACAGGGGCTTGACAAAAAGAAGCCCAGGGTATTTCCAGTACACCGAGTCATGACAGACTTGGTTCTGAGGGAGTGGTCGGAACCAGAAAAGAGACCCTTTCTCCTACGTTCACTGACAGACGCAGTTCTTCATTGACTTGTGGGGTTTATGCTTGTCCAACTAGGAGTTAACTAGGCAGGGAAAATAACAGCTGGCCCCTCCCATGGGGCCGTCCTCTCTTCCCACATAAACCCTCCACATAGCATAGCTCAGCAGTTTCAATGCCTAGTTTGCAAGGAGTTGACCTGGCTTCCCTTTAGGGGAATTGCGGTCTTGATTGTGACCGTTTTTTTCTTGTTTTTTATTTTACTACTTCTATCAAGCAATGGATCTGCTATCAAGAAGCCGGCCGGGGCATAGAGAGTCGCAAAGGGCTCTGCACTCTAACCGGCCTGGCCGACCGATGCGAGCCAGTCCCGCGGTACGGGGACCCGCCGCATCTTGCCCATTCCATGCGGGCGGCCTGGAGGGACCCCCATCTGAGCCCAATCCCGGATTGCGATTCGGGTAGGGCGATTTCTGGCCGGCAGAATCCTGTCCAGGCAAGGGCGGAAGGTCTGCGAATGGGTGGCTACCCACTGCGCTCGTCAGGAGTGGTGAGTGAGAGTTCCTCCCTTTTCAGGGGCAGAGGGGGGACCGACGACCCTTAAAAAAAAGGGGGGCGCGTGGAGCCCCTTTTCACCCATCCCCTCTGCACCTGATCGTTGGCGCCGTCCGTTTGAATTTTCGCCGCCATTTTGCGGCGGACCGCCGCCGTTTTTGCCGTGACCGAGGACATGCTGGGCCTATGGAGCTTTCCCTCTAGCGCTCAGAGCGCCCGTTTGCGGTACTACACGTTCCCTGCAGGTGGTTTTCGGCCTCTAGTGTTCATTGGCGGCCGTATTGGAGTCCCCTGCTACTGCAGAAAAAAACGTGTTTAAAACGTTTTGATTTCTTTTTGGAACGGTGTGTGCTCTTGACGGCGCGGCTCTTCTGACGATCCTCAAAAGTTACAGGCAGCAAACAGCAAGTATAGCTGGGCTCTCCTGTGGGTGCAGTCCTCCTGGGTCTCCCTGGTGTGCTGTGGGGCGGTGGTGTGCGGCTGTGTGGGGGTGCCTCCAGTTTTAGTATACACCTGTGTGTTACTAAGGGTGATTTGAGGGGGAGAACGATGGCAGACTATACTGCTGTACCTGCTGAGGAGGACTCGGCGGCGGCGCAATCTTTAGTGAGTTTTTCCCCCGGGCGGATGTCGCCTACCAGGCCCCCAAGAAGCGTCCCCCTCCCCCTTGTTCTTCAGGGGAGGATTCTGATCCGGAAGTGGCCTCTGGGGTCACAAGGACCCCAGTGGACCTATCTGATGGGGAACTGGGTCCCTCGGACGGAGAAGAGGATCAAGGGGCGGCGGCTGCACATGAAAAAGCGCTGGTTTCCGCCATTATCACTGGAATTCGCTCTACGCTGCGACTGAGCCAAGATGGCGAATCGCAGACATCTGCGTATGTGTGTGTGTGTCCTCCAGGCCCCCAAGGCTTATCCCTATGATCAATTTTTTTATTGTGCATGGCAGCGTCCGCAGCATTCTTTTTCACTGTCCAAACGGTTCGTTGCTCACTATCCTTTTGAGGAAAGCTTTTTGAAAAAGTGGGAGCCGCCTGTGGTAGACCCGCCGATAGCTTGCCTTAATAAGGCAACGACCATTCCTCTGGAAGGGGCTCCTTCCTTCAAGGACCCCGCTGACAGAAAGACAGAGGCGCTGTTGAAATCGCTCTTCCTGGTGGCAGGCTCTGCGGCCAGCCCTGGCGTCCGCCATGGCGGCGCAATATCTCTCTGAGCGTATGGCGGAGCTCCAGAATGATCTGGACTACGGCCGCCTGATGGATACGCCGCAGAGGGCTGATTTTTTGCATCAAGCTTTCAAGTACCTTTGTGAATTGGGGTTGAACATGGATTTACTGCCTATGTTGTCCAGAATAGCGTTTTTTGCCGTTATCCTCAGACGGGTACTCTGGTTGCGTTCTTGGTCCGGTGACCATGCTTCCAAAAAAGGTCTCGCAGACCTTCCCTTTCAGGGTGGACGTCTATTCGGTCCACGGCTGGATGAGATCATTGAGGATTTCACAGGAGGTAAGAGCTCTTTCCTCCCAGAGCCCCGGAGGCGTGAGTTTCGCCGTAGACAGGGGTTCCCTACCTCGGGTCAGAAGAGGTTTTTTTCGCACCCCGGGCGCAGCAGGAAAAGGGACCCGTCCCGGTAAGGTCGCTGCAGGGGCCGGTAAACAGCAGTGGCAGCGCAAAACCGAAAAGGCGGAGGACCAGCCCTCCTCAGCCTGATGGGTTGCCCCCTCCCGGGTGGGGGGACATCTTCTGGGGTTCGCAGACCGGTGGCTTGCTCACATTCCCGACCGTTGGTTCCGGGAAGTTGTGTCCACCGGGTACAGGATAGAGTTCAACACTCTACCCCCAGACAGGTTCTTCCCATCGAACTTTGGGCTCCTGCAGGCACGCTGGGAGGCCCTCTTCGGGGCTGTCCAGGCACTCTCGGGCCAAGGGGTGATCGTGCCAGTGCCTCCAGCAGCAGAGAGGTTTCGAGGTTTTTACTCAAACCTGTTCGTGGTCCCCAAAAAAGGGGGGGGGGGTTTCGGCCAGTACTGGACCTGAAGGCCCTGAACCGATATGTGAAGGCGCAGAAATTCCGGATGGAATCTATCCGCTCGGTTGTGGCCGCCCTCCATCAGGGGGGATTTCTGGCGTCTCTGGACATCAGGGATGCGTACCTCCATGTACCTATTTGTCCACGGCATCAGCATTTCCTTCGCTTTGCAGTGGGAGACCTCCATTATCAATTTGTGGCACTCCCTTTCGGTCTGGCCTCAGCCCCTCGAGTTTTCACAAAACTGGTAGCTCCGGTACTGGCGTTACTGCGACAGAGAGGCATTGCGGTAGTAGCCTACCTCAACGACCTGCTCCTGCGAGCGGAGTCCGCCTCGGCTCTGGAGGAGAATGTGAGAATCACCATGATCTCGATGCAGGACTTCGGCTGGTTGCTCAACCTGCAGAAGTCGACGGTGTCTCCATCCTGTCGCCTGGAGTATCTGGGCCTGATTCTGGATACAGAACAGGCGAAGGTGTTCGTTCCTCCGGCCAAGTTGCTGTCGCTGCAGTCGGCAGTGCGCACCCTCCTATCACACCGACGGTCTTCATTATGATTCTGTATGCAGGTGCTGGGGCTCAGGGTCTCGACTTTCGAGGCGATACCTTACGCCTAGAGTCACACTCGTTTTCTTTAGCGAGCAATTCTGGCTCGGTGGGATGCCAGTCTTTCAGGCTGGGGCGGGATCCTGGGACAACTGTCTGCCCAGGGCCGTTGGTCGGCACAGGAAGCTCGTCTCCCCATCAATGTGCTGGAACTGAGAGCAATCAGATTATGCCTATCTCACTGAACAGGGAGGTTGCAGGGTCGTCCGATTCGGATTCCGTCGGACAATGCCACGGCAGTGGCATATGTGAACCATCAGGGCGGCACGAGGAGTCCAGCGGCTGCGGCGGAGGCAGCTCTGATACTGTGTTGGGAGGAATGTAACGTTCCGGCAATCTCCGCCATTTACATTCCAGGTGTGGAAAACTGTCAGGTGGACTTTCTCAGTCAGACGCTGGACCAGGGAGAGTGGTCTCTCCATCCGGAGGTGTTCAACCAGATTTGCCACAGATGGGGGACGCCGGATGTGGATCTCATGGCGTCTTGGTTCAATCACAAGGTGAAGACCTATGTGTCCAGAACGAAGGATCCGTTGGCCGTGGCCACGGACGCTCTGGTGGCCCCCTTGGGCCGCTCTCGCCTTCTGTGCGCTTTCCCTCCGATAAAACTTCTACGCGATTGATACGCAGGATAGTGGCGTAGGGAATACCAATAATCCTGGTGGCTCCAGATTGGCCCCGGCGCACGTGCTATGCCGACGTGGTGCGAATGGTGGCAGACGCTCCCTGGCGGCTCCCGCTGCTAGACGATCGACTGTCTCAGGGGCCCATTTTGCACCCTGCTTTACCCTCGCTGGCTTTGATGGCCTGGCTATTGAGTCCCAGGGGCTGAGAGACAGGGGAGTCGCTGACTCCGTGATCCCTACCTTGTTGAAGGCTCGCAAGTGTACTTCTCGCAAGATTTACCACCGCACCTGGAAGGCTTACATAGCTTGGTGCGAGGCGGAGGGTCATAACCCTCGCTCTTATGTGGTGTCCAGGGTCCTGACATTTTTGCAGCAAGGCCTGAACAAAAAACTGGCTTTGAGTACACTCAAGGGTCAGATCTCGGCTCTGGCGATTCTCTTTCAGAGACCCTTGGCTTCGCACTCACTGATTCGTACCTTTCTACAAGGTGTGCGACATGTGACGCCTCGGGTGAAGGCCCCGATGGATCTGAATTTGGTGCTTTCTGTACTTCAGAAACCACCCTATGAAAAAATCAGGGAGATTTCCTTACAACTGCTGTCGCAAAAGGTGGCCTTTTTGGTAGACATCACTTCCGCCAGACGGGTGTCTGAGTTGGCAGCGCTGTCGTTCAAGTCTCCCTACGTAGTTCTGCACAAGGACAAGGCGGTCTTGCGACCCTCTCCTTCATTTCTTCCGAAGGTGGTTTCTTCTTTTCATATTAACGCAGATATTGTTTTTCCTTCATTGTGCCCACGTCCATCGCACCCTAAAGAAATTGGGTTGCATGCCTTGGACATAGTGAGGGCCTTACGAGTGTATTTAGCTGCTACAGCTTCCTCTCGGAAGTCTGATGCCTTATTTGTGCTGACAGAGGGTCCACGCAAGGGTTTAGCGGCCTCGTCGGCTACTATCTCTCGTTGGATTAGACAGACCGTGACCCACGCATATTCTGTTCGTGACAAGGTTCCCCCCTTTCCGTTCATGGCTCACTCTACCCGGGCTGTTAGCACTTCCTGGGCTTTCAGACACCAGGCCTCAGTGTCACAGGTGTGCAAGGCGGCCACTTGGGCCTCGGTACACACTTTCACTAAGTTTTATAAAGTTGATGTGTTAGCATCTTCGGATGCTGCTTTTGGCTGCAAAGTTTTGCAGGCAGCAGTGTAGGCGCGTTGGTGCCTCCTTCAGAGGTTCTGTCAGGTACAGTTGTTATCGTTTACCCACCCCTCTTTTTTGACACAGCTTTGGGACATCCCCACAAGTCAATGAAGAGCTGCGTCTGTCAGTGAACGTAGGAGAAAAAGGGATTTAATAAAAACTTACCGTAAAATCCTTTTCTCCGAGTTCACTGACAGACGCAGCACCCACCCCTCTGTGCTCTTGTATATGAACCGCTGAGCTATGCTATGTGGAGGGTTTATGTGGGAAGAGAGCACGGCCCCATGGGATGGGCCAGCTGTTCTTTTCCCTGCCTAGTTAACTCCTTGTGGGACAAGCATAAACCCCACAAGTCAATGAAGAGCTGCGTCTGTCAGTGAACTCGGAGAAAAGGATTTTACGGTAAGTTTTAATAAAATTCCTTTTTTCAAATAGCCTAAAGAGAAGGTTTCCATTTGATGACATCCCGTAGTCTGTTTGGAATCAGTCCCCAAAACTCGACGCTCCTTTAGCGAAAGTGTCAAAGCATTCAGACCTGGTCTTTGATGACATGGGGCATTTGGTGGACCCGATGGACAAAAGAGGCGATATAATCCTCTGACAATCATGGGATACCGCTGTGGCCAACCTAAGGCCAGCCTTAGCTACGACCTGGGTATCCAGAAACTTTGAGTTCTGGTTAAAACAACTTCAGGGACATTTAACGGCAGGTACTCCCAGGGAGGATGTGTTAAAATCCTTCCCCATGCTCTTCAAGGCAGTAGGCTTTATTACGGACACGTCGGCCGAATCGGTTAAATTGTTAGCCAGATCAGCCTCTCTATCAGTGGTAGCCAGGAGAGTCCTTTGGCTCAAAACCTGGCCAGGAGACACCTCATCCAAGCTACGCTTGTGTAGTGTCCCTTTTTCTGGAAAATTTATTTTCTCTTTCGTTCATTGACGGACGCAGCATCTTATTCATGACGTGGGTTATCCACCTTTCACTAGGAGTGGACTAGGCAAAACGTAGTTCAGCTAAAAGCAGACACAGCCCCTCCCAGGGGGCAGTCCTCACTTGGTATAACCCCTCTGCCCTGCTAAGCAACTCAGTTTTTTCTGCCTAATGCAAGGAGTATGACCTGGCTTCCTGCTGGGATCAGCGGTTCCATGTTTGTTTTCCTGTTTTATTTTCTCAAGACTTATGATGAAGACTACAGTCAAGCAGCCGGCTGGGTGACAGGCTGGATATCTTAGATCCAGGAAGTCTCCCCAGCGTTGCCAACGGACGCGAGCCAACCCTTAGCTGCACGTGGGGTCAGCCGCGTTGGGCCCCGTTCCGTGTGGGGCGGCCGGCGGGTTAAACGTCCCGCCCAGTGCACCTAGGACCAGGTCCGAGGACTCGCGTCACGGGTGTTGCCGAAATGGTGGGGTGGCAGGTCTGTCTCGGGTGGCAACCCGCTACGCCCGTCTGGACTGGTGAGTACACTCCCCCTGGGGTGTAGGTGGGCCTCGTCTTCTTCTACCCTCTCTTCTCCCCCCCTCCATTCTCCGGGGCTGCGCTGCGTCCTCCTCAGGCTGCCTGTGTCTGCCTTCCCCTGGGTGTGCGGCAGCTGGTGCCATTTTGCAGTGGTCCGGCCGCCATTTTCCTGTGGCCGGCCGCGTGCTGTAGCCGCGGTTGCCATTTTGCGGTGGCCGGCCGCATGCTCGGCCTCTAGTGCTGGAATGTGTATGGCTGGCTGCGGGGGGGGGCGGTCCTGTGGCCTCTTGGCGCCGTTTCCTCTGTCGGAGCGCTTCCTTCACGTGGGGCATACGGAGCAGCAGCAGGGGGACATGCAGCAGCAGCAGCAACAGCAAGTAGCAGCAGCACTTCCCGGGTTTGGTAGGGAGCGGTGGGGAGTCCTCCTGGGTGCCTCGAGGACCCTGTGTGACGGCAGCTGGTGGGGTGGTGAGGGGCGCCTGGTCCGTCTACCCATAGGAGGGTTTTAAGGCCTTGCAGGTGTTCGGGGTGCGGCGCAATGGCGGCTGAAGCTGGTGCTTCCACTTCAGTGGTCTCCGGTGGGGCTCTGGGCACGCTGGGATCTGTAGTCCCTCTGGATAAGTTAACTGCAACCCTGGAGGAATTTTTCTTCCAGATGGAGCCAATCCGTGACCGTGGGGTGGCGAGAAAGCGACCACCCCCTCCCCCATCTTCTGGGGTGGACTCAGAGCCGGAGGGGGGCTCCGCTGTGACCGGGACCCCCCTGGACCTGTCGGAGGGCGAGCTCAGGGATCTCTCCGATGAGGAGGAATATTCCTCGGGGGCCACAGTGGTGCGTGAGAGGACCCTGGTGGGCTCACTGGTCGCAGCTGTCCTTGAGACACTGAGACTGGGCCCGGCTGGGGCAGCGCAGGGGGTGGTGTACGCTTTTGGGTCACACAAGCTGGCCCGGGCTCCTAAGGTGTTCCCTTATTTGCCATATTTTGATCAGTTTGTCTATAAGGAATGGCAACGCCCTCAGAGTTCTTTCGCCGTGCCCAAACGCTTTTCTGTGCGTTATCCTTTTGAGGATACCCTGCTACAAAAGTGGACGTCCCCTGCTGTGGACTCGCTGGTGGCCCGCCTGAACAAGTCGACCACTATTCCGATGGAGGGCTCTCCGTCCTTTAAGGCTCCGGCTGATAGGCGGACTGAGACGGTTTCCACGGCGATGTTCCTGGTGGCAGGGTCGGCCATGCAGCCGACACTGACTTCGGCGCTGGTGGCACAGTCGCTCACTGAATTGGCGACCATTTTGCACCGAGATTTGGGGGGCCTCCAGGTTCCTCCGGAATCTGTGCAGCTGGCATACCAGTTGGTGCAGGGCCTTAGGTACCGTTGTGATGCGGCCCTGGACATGGCCCCCATGCTGTCGAAGCTGTCTATTTTCGCAGTCATTATTAGACGGCTGCTTTGGCTGAGATGCTGGTCGGGCGACCAAGCGTCAAAGAAGGGTCTTACGGACCTGCCTTTCCAGGGCGGTCAACTGTTCGGGGCTTCTCTGGATGAGATCATTAAGGATTTCACAGGGGGGAAGAGTACTTTCCTCTAGGAGCCCAGACGGGGTAAGGAGCCCCGGCGTAAGCAGAGCCCCTCTTTCTCTAGGTTTTTTCGTGCGAGAAGTGTCCCTGGCAGCTGAAGCCCGAGAAGTCGAAGAAGTCGTCCTCCGCATGACGGGTCGCCCCCGCCCGTTGCTTGGGTGGGGGGGGCGGCTCCAGGGGTTCACGGACCGGTGGACCTCCCACATCTCGGACCTCTGGGTGCGCGAGGTGGTCTTGTCCGGGTACAAGATAGAGTTCCGTACCCAGCCTCCGGACAGGTTCTTCACCTCCAATCTGAGGCTCCCCTTGGGGCGACAGCAGGCCCTGTTAGGGGCGGTGCAAGTCCTGCTCGATCAGGGGGTGATTGTTCCGGTTCCTTCTGCGGAACGTTTCTGTGGGTTTTACTCAAACCTCTTTCCAAAGAAGGATGAGGGTCAGGCCTGTCCTGGATCTGAAGGCGCTCAATCTCTTTGTGATGGTGCGGAAGTTCATAATGGAGTCGGTCCGTCCTGTGGTGGCGGCACTTCGCCAGGGGGGCTTCCTTGGACATCAAGGACGCGTATTTGTACGTTCCCATATGTGCTCGTTACCAGCGCTTCCTGCGCTTTGTGGTGGGTGATCTTCACTACCAGTTTGTGGCCCTCCTGTTTGGTCTGGCCTCTGCTCCTCGAGTCTTCACCAAGCTCTTGGCTCCCATGCTGGCCCTGCTGCAGCAGAGGGGCATAGCGGTGGTGGCATATCTCGACGATGATCTTCTCCTGCGGGCGGAGTCTGCTTCAGCTCTGAGGGACAACGTGGCCCTCACCATAAGCTCCCTGCTGGATTTCGGCTGGGTGATCAATCTCCAGAAGTCGGCGTGGACTCCGTCGCGCCGGCTGGAATATCTGGGCCTGATCTTGGACACAGAGCAGGTGAGGGTGTTTCTGCCTCCGGCCAAGTTGCTGACGCTCCAAGTAGCAGTGTGGGCCCTGCTGTTGCAGCGGTGGTCCTCCTTACGGTTTTGCATGCGGGTGTTGGTGCTCATGGTGTCCACCTTCGAGGTGGTTCCGTAGGCCCAGAGTCGCACCCGGTCCCTGCAGCGGGCGATTCTGCTGCGGTGGGACAAGTCTCCTTCGTCCCTGGATCAGGTGATCAGGTTGGATCGCCAGACCCGTTTTTCCCTCGCCTGGTGGCTTTGGGCCCCGGCATTGGGGCTGGGGAAGTTGTTCCTCCCATTGGAATGGACGGTGGCCACGACGGACGCCAGCTTAACCGGCTGGGGAGGGGTCTTGGGGCTGTTGTTTCTGGAGGAGTCCCGTCTCCCGATCAACGTGCTGGAACTTCGAGCAATCAGGTTTTGCCTCTCCCACTGGTCGGGGAGGTTGCACGGTTGGCCTGTTCGGGTTCAGTCAGACAAGGCCACGGCCGTGGCTTACGTGAACCATCAGGGTGGAACGAGAAGCTCGGCAGCGGTGATGGAAGTGTCCCACATTCTGAGGTGGGCAGAGCTTCACATGCCGGCAATCTCCGCCGTTTACATTCCGGGCGTCGAAAATTGACAGGCGGACTACCTCAGTCGCCCGAGGCTGGATCAGGGAGAGTGGTCCCTGCACCTGGAAGTGTTCCGCCAGATCTGTCAAAGGTGGGGCACGCCAGACGTGGACCTACTAGCGTCCCGGCTCAATCGGAAGGTGCAGGCCTTCATGAACAGAACAAGGGATCCGTTGGCAGACGCTGCGGACGCCCTCGTGGCTCCGTGGTCTCGGTACTTCTCTATGCCTTTCCCCCTCTCAAGCTGCTTCCGCGCCTGTTTCACAGGATAGAGGCAGAGGGGATCCCAACCATTCTGGAAGTGCCGGACTGACCTCGGCGTCCCTGGTATGCTGACATGGTGCGCATGGTGGTGGATGTTCCCTGGCGGCTCCCGCTTCGTGAAGATCTGCAGGGCCCCAGCTTTTGAATCCCAGGTGCTGAGGGATAGGGGAGTCTCTGAATCGGTGATCCCCCACCATGCTCAAGGCGAGTAAGTCCACTACTCTCAAAATCTATCACCGCACCTGGAAGGCTTACATTGCCTGGTGTGAGGCAGGGGGGTGGAACCCCCATTCTTTTTCAGTGGCTTGGGTGCTGGCCTTCCTTCAACAAGGCCTAGATCACAAGCTGGCATTGAGCACTCTCAAGGGGCAGGTGTCTGCCCTGGTGATTCTTTTTCAGCATCCCTTGGCGACGCATTCCTTGATTTGTACCTTTGTACAGGGAGTTCGTCATGTCACCCCCAGGTACAGTCGCCTTTGGCGCCATGGGACCTTAATTTGCTCCTCTCAGTGCTTCAGAAGCCCCCTTTCGAAAATATCAGGGAAATCCCTTTGCAGCTGCTTTCGCAGAAGGTGGTTTTCCTGGTGGCTATTACATCCGCCAGGCGGGTGTCTGAGCTGGCGGCTCTGTCCTGTTGGTTCTCCGTACTTGGTTCTACATAGGGATAAGGCGGTCTTGCTCCCATCTCCTTCCTTCCTGCCGAAGGTTGTATCTTCTTTTCACATTAATGAGGACATTGTCCTCCCTTCACTGTGCCCACGCCCGTCTCATCCTAAGGAGGTTGCTTTGCACTCTCTGCATGTGGTTAGGGCTCTGCGGGTGTATCTGGCAGCCACGGCCCCCTTTCGGAGGTCAGATGCACTCTGTCGCAGTGGATGGCCCGCTCAAGGGGCTGGCGGCTTCGTCGGCCACTATTTCCCGCTGGATAAGACAGACGTGACCCGCACGTATGCTGTTCGGGGCCAGGAGCCCCCCTTTCCAGTCACGGCTCACTCTACCAGGGCGTTTTAGTGCTTCCTGGGCTTTCCAACATCAAGCGTCGGTACCTCAAGTGTGCAAGGCGGCTACTTGGAACTTTATGCACACCTTTTATAAGTTTTACAAGGTTGATGTTTCAGCATCCTCGGATGCTGCTTTTGGCCGCAAGGTTTTGCAGGCGGCGGTGTGACGCGCGTCTGGCTCCTCACGGAGGGCTCTTCTGTTGGGTACAGTTATTGCGTTACCCACCCCTCGTTTTTTGACACTGCTTTGGGACGTCCCTACATGTCGTCCCCTCATGACAATGTGTCCGTCAATGAACGAAAGAGAAAATAGGATTTTTTGATTTACCGTAAAATCCTTTTCTCTGAGTTCATTGACGGACGCAGCACCCACCTCTCTCTTCTTGAGTTTGTACTGCTTGTTACGAACTAAGTTGCTTAGCAGGGCGGAGAGGTTATACCAAGTGAGGACTGTCCCCTGGGAGGGGCTGTGTCTGCTTTTAGCTGAACTTTGTTCTGCCTAGTCCACTCCTAGTGAAAGGTGGATAACCCACATGTCCTGAATAAGATGCTGCGTCCGTCAATGAACTCAGAGAAAAGGATTTTACGGTAAGTCAAAAAATCCTATTTTGGGCTCCAAGTTAGATGAGACCCTGGAGCGGATGGCTGATAGAAAAAACACTTTTCTGGTCAAGAAGAAGTTTTACCCCAGAATTTTTTTCGTCCCTATAGGTACAGAATAAGGAGGATTGGAAAAATCCACAGGAGAGGGGAAGGCCAAAAAACACTGGACCGGTCAAAAAGGGAGGCCAAGATTTTGACCCTCCTGGCCAAAATCCTAAGACCAAGGGGTACAAACAGTGATGCCAAATGCCAAGTGGGAGAAAGGTTGGAGAAATTCCTTCCACAGTGGCAGAAAATAACCTCCAACAAATTTGTCCAAGGCGTTGCCGCAGCTGACAGGGGAAATGGTGGACCAAGGTGTCCTATTACCAGCTCCAAAACATAAAGAAGGAGAAGGTTTCTATTCTCACGTGTTTTTAGTTCAGAAAACTTCAGGCAAGTACCGCCTAATCCTTAACCTGAAACCGCTAAACGAAGCTATCCCCATCAGGGAAAACTCCCAAAAATACCTTCGGATAGCAGTGCAAATAAGAGAAGGGACATATCCCTTTCAAAGCCGAGCCTTGCCTTTCGGCCTTTCTTCATCTCCGAGGATCTTTACCAAAATCCTGGCAGAGACTCTTGCACCATTAAGATTGCAGTCCATAACTGTGATACCGTACCTGGGCGATTTGCTGTTCATAGCACCAATGAGGGAGAAACTCCAGGAAGACCTAAGGATAGCACAACAGTGGTTATCCCACTTAGGATGGATTGTCCGTATGGAGAAGTTATATCTCTCTCCCTCTCAGGAGATCCTCTTTATGGGGTACACGATCAAAAGCAGAAGATTTTACTGCCACCAGAAATGGTAGACCGTATCAAACAAAGAATGGCACAAATGCAAACAAATCTCCCAGTCACCATGAGAGAGATAATGTCAGTCCTGGATCTCATGACTTCCGCCATCCCAGGAGTCAGATGGGCCAGATTCCACCAGAGACCACTTCAATCTTTTCTTTCCCAGTCCAGCCATGTTAAATTTAGCAGCATGGTATCTGAACCCAAAATCCTGAAGTCCAAAGGTATCTCAGACAGAGTGATTAAAACTCTGTTACAAAGCCGCAAGCTGGTTACTAGGGCAATTTACCAAAAGATTTGGAAGAAGTTTAATTTTTGGTTATCAGAAGCAGAAGAGGAAGTCTATTCTCCAAAAATTCTAGAATTTTTGCAGGAAGGCCTTGATAAGGGTCTAGTCTTAAGCACAAGGTACAGATTGCAGCCTTTTCAGTTTATTTGCAACTTTCCCTACAGCAGGACCCACTCATAAGCAGATTCTGCAATGCAGCTTCTAGGCTACAACCGATTCCATGTCGTAAAATCCCGACGTGGGATTTGTCTATTGTTTTGAAGGTAGTTATTACAGAGCCTTTTGCGCTGTTATCAGAAGCCTCTTTAAAGTTGATTACACTCAAGACTGTTTTTCTTATTGCGATGACATCAGCTCGCAGGATTAGCGAACTAAAGGCTCTGTCCATCAGAGAGCACTTTTTACAGATACTAGAAGATAGGGCCATTCTCAAAATTGATCAAGCGTTTATTCCTAAGGTCGCCTCTAACTTTCACAGGAGTCAAGACCTAGTTCTACCCTCTTACAGCAGTGTAAATGAGGCCTTAGTCCCAATTTAGTGATTGTATTTTAGTCAACTAAAATCTCAAGTACATTTTAGTGAAATAAAATCATTTTAGTTAACTAAAATCAAATGTGTTTAGTTAAATTGTAATGCAGTATGTATGCATTTCTCTACAATTTCTAAACTCATTATATACTACTGCTGGAGTGAAAAATCTAATATGTTATTTATGGTATTAAGGTTTGACTTGCACTACAGACACAAATTTAGTCGTTGCATAATGTCTTTAAGTAAAACCTTTTCGTCAAGAATACTGCTTTCTTGACAAAAGGGTAATGTAAAAGTACAAAAAAATAAAAACTCTTTGTGTGATTGTGATGCCACCAACCATGCACTGCAAGTGCACAATTATTTACATGAATAGTTCAAGAAACTCAAACTGAACAAGAGAACACAACAAAAAATTTCAGCAGCTTGGCTGGCCAGTGGCCCGGTGTCAAGAAGCAAAGAGGCCACAGGCCAGGCCACTATCACGCTGACTCCAGTAAAAAAACATCTGGGACAGACTGATATTCTGCAAAATGTATAGGGATCGGACTGCTGAGGATTGGGGGAAAAGTCATTTTCTCTGATGAATCCCCTTTCTGATTGTTTGGGGCATCCAGAAAAAACCTTGTCCAGAGAAGAAAAGGTGAGTGTGAGCATTACACTATCAGTCCTGTGTCATACTTATGCCAACAGTAAAGCATCCTGAGACCATTCATGTGTGGGGTGGGTTGCTTCTCAGCCACGGGAGTGGGCTCATGTCTAAGAATACAGCCATGGATAAATTGTACAAAAACATACTCGGGCTCACAACTTCTCCTAACCATCCAAGAACAGTTTGGTGATGAACAATGCCTTTTCCAGCATCACCTTACCATTGCTAATGCCATAAGGAAAAAGTGATAATTAAGTGGCTTGGGGAACAAAACATGGGAGTTTAGGGTCCATGGCCAGGAAACTCCCCAGACCTTAATCCCATTGAGAACTTGTGGTCAATCCCCAAGAGGTGGGTGAGTGAACAAAAAACCCCACAAATTCTGACAAACTCCAAGCATTGATTATGCAAGAAGGGCTGCCAGTGCCATCAGTGCAATCAGGATGTGACGCAGAAGCTGATTGACAATGACAACATATCACTTGCCTGCCAGGGTGAATTGCAGAGGTCAACGGTAAACTCAACGCTGCAGATATTGACTATGCATAAACTTAATGTGATTGCCAATAAAAGCCTTTGACACTTTTGAAATGCTTGTTATTATATTTCAGTATACCATAGTAACATCTGACAAAAAGTTCTAAAAACACTGAAGCAGCAGACTTGGTGAAAATGTATGTTGGTGTTCTCAAAACTTTTGGCCACAGCTGTATATGTACAAGACCAAGCACAGCACACACAGACAGCACACTGCACAGGCACTGTTGCTGGCACAGGCACAGCATGATAAACCAATAATTGAGGGTAATGCTCATTTCTACAATAGGAATCAGTTTACTGTCAGTTTATCATTTCAACAGTTCTAATTCTCAGATACATTCAAAGAAAAAGTGCACAGTTTCGTTTAGGATGCTTTGAAGGTCCAATCCAAACCCTTCAACTCTTGAATCCAATACGTTGCAAAGTCCCGTTAACTAACTCCAAATCCGTGAAATAATGTGTAATTCGTTGTAATTCGTTAAAAGTGTAATTTGCAAAATCATACAGGGGTGAAAAATAGTTGATGAGAGACAGAATCATAACTGTTTAAACTGTTATCTCCATTTATTATAGTGTTATTACTTTTTCTTTTTATCTAGTCATTGCCAGTTTTCCCTGTCGGAATGGAGTTCCAGGACGGGGTCATCAGAAAATTCACATTATAAATGCAAATAACAGCAACACTTACTACTCTCTCCTCCTCAACTATTTTTCACCACTAGCAATATTAGGTGTGTGATTACCGTAATAACGTCTGACACGTGAAAAAGAAACTTACATAGACTCTTAATCTTGACAACTTTACTATTTGACTGTCATTTGACTAAGGATAACATCTTTACTCGTAATGGGAGTTAATAACCAAAT
>BLSH010315408.1:100018-111810 GCA_018402905.1 Glandirana rugosa | reverse complement strand
CGCAGTGCCGAATCGCAAAAAGGGCTCCGGTCCTAAAGCTGGAAATCCTTCCTAAAGCTGAAGTGGTTAAAAGACTTTAAAAGCCTTTACAGGTTACCACTTTAGATCTGCAGAGGAGGTCTACTGCTAGAATTACTGCCCTCGATCTGACATTTGCGGTGATACCTCACATGCATGGTGAAATTGTTGTTTACATACGACATGAAACTGACGCTTGCGTCCACCTTTGCGCGCGTGCATGGGGGGGCAGGGGTGCATTTTTTTTTTTTTTTTATTATTCATTTTGCTTTTTGTTTTATTTTTACACTGTCCCTTTCATCTTTTTCTTTTTTCTTTTTATCACAGGGATTTTAAATATCCCCTATGATAAAAATAGGTATTGTCGCATATAATTTTTTTTTTATTTTGGGGTCTACTAAACTCTAGATCTTTCCCCAGCCCTTAAAGCATCTGACCACACCAAAAACGGTTTGATAAGATGCTTCCCTAATTTCCCAATGGCGCTGTTTATATCTGGCGAAACTAAAGTCACAAATGCTCGTAGCCTCCGGTTTCTTAGGCCATGGAGAGGATTGGAGCCATTCTAGTTTTCAATCAGCTCTATGGTAAGCTGGCAGAACCACCAGCTGCATTCTCACTTTCCCCGGTGGGACAGGAGAGCCTGAGAAGACCAGCAACATACTAGTATGTCGCTGGTCCTTGTTGGGCATATATTGTAATGTTCTTTTTTTTCATGAAAAAAGAAGCAATCGGTGGGTATGCCCACCATTAGGAAACCTTCCTTCATCCTCCCACTTCTAATGGTGGGCATAGCCACTTTTTGCAAAAAATATACCGGAGCATAGGGGCAATCTGCCCCAATTTTCACCCACTGCCCCTATGCTCCGGTATATTTGCTCTTTTTTTAACTGTGGTGGTGAAATCACCGCCAACAGCGCTGGAGTCGCTGCTTTATATATGGTGGGAGCAAACGCTATTGCTGTCACCCTAAATAAATCAGCTCTGCAGCTGGCATACCTGAAAATTAAATAAAGATTAATAAAAACGGTAACACATAAAAAAATAATATTCCTGCTAAGAATAAAAAAAAATTACACGTTACATAAAAACATTGCATACCTGCAAAAAAAAAAAAAAACCCCACTATAATAATCCGCAACAAAACATTACAGATATGCATAAACAACAATAGAAAGAGACTAGAGAGAAAATGGAGATAGAAAAACAAGAAACGTACAACTGTTTTTGGTTTTTATTTTTTTTACATTTTTTTTGTTTTTATAACTTTTTTTTTTTTTATAACAATGAACAATAAACAGTAAAGGTTAGGGTCTCCAAAAATGCGGTGACATCTTTGGAGACCCTGTGAAAGTGTGTCCTATTTCTATGTAGTGCTGTTCCCTACGCTAATACTCAACTAATGAATGGTAGCGCTCGAAACAGTCACCGATGCAGAGACCAGGCTGGCCCAAACAGGTGGAGCAATAATATCGGGTGTCACGCCTGTATCCGCGTTGTCGGCAGACACGACTTCTTTTTTGGGGGTATCGTTGGGTAGGGGTACCAGGGATGGCATGTGGATAATGCCGTCCATGCAGCCGGCTCACTGCATGTGGATTGGGAACTTGGGGTGCAGAGCCATCTGGATACAGAAGGGCTCTGATGGTCTCTTCCTGGAATTGCAGGAGAGGTCCAGTCCGTCCTGACGCTTTGTATAGCACAAAAGCGTTCAGCAAAGCCAATTGAAATGAAGTAAATAGACACTTTTTTGTACCAGCGTCTGGATTTACGGGCAGTTAAGTAGGGCGCCAATAACTGGTCATTGAGGTCCACCCCTCCCATATTAAGGTTATATTGGTGGACAGAGAGGGGTTTCTCCACAACACCAGTCGCCCTTCTAATTTGGACAGCCGTGTCTGCATGAATGGAGGAAAGAATGAAAACATCCTTTGTATCCCTCCACTTCATTGCAAGCAAATGACCACATCTCAAGCAGGCTCTCTCCCCACGACTAAGTCGGGAATCTACCAGTCGTTGGGGGAAGCCCCGGCAATTAGGTCGCACGGTGCCACATGCGCCAATTTGGTGAGTGACTAAAAACGCTTGTGTAGTAATTGTCCACGTACAAATGGTACCCCTTTCCGAATAAGGGTGACACCAAGCTCCACACAATTTTGCCAGCACTCCCCATGAAGTCTGGGCATCCTTCCGGCTCTATGCGGCTATCTAGGCCCTCATAAACCATAAAACCACATGTATAGCCTGTGGCCCTGTCACAGAGCTTCTACAACTTGACCCCGTATCTGGCACGCTTGTTGGGTACGTACTGTTTGAAAACAAGAAGGCCAGCAAATTTAATCAGGGACTCGTCCATGCACACAACTTGGTTGGGAATAAAATGTGCTGCGAACGTCTGGTTGAAGTGGTTTATGAAGGACCGAATTTTGTAGAGCCGGTCAAATTCAGGGTCTCCATATGGATGATCGAGTCGATTGTCACTGAAGTGCATGAACCGCAGAATCTGCTCGTATCGTGTCCTGGCCATGGAAGCAGAGTAGACATACATGTGATGAATTGAGTCATTGGACCAATATAACCGCAATTCAGGTAGATGATGTATGCCCATGTTGAGGGTGAGGCCTAAAAAGGTCTTACATTTGGAAACCGCAATTTCTGGCAAGGGACAAATGGGGATTAGCGGCGATGTATTGACCAGCGTATAAATTGCTTTGGTCCACAATAGATCTATAGAGATCTTCGGTGAAATACAGCGAAAAAAAATACAATGGCCCTAAAATCAACTGTATTCACCTGAATTCCGGGTTGGGCAGTGAATGGGGGAAGTACGGGCGCTGCATCAGTGGTGGGTTGCCAATCAGGGTTTGCAAGCGTGTCAGGAAGGGCACTATGGGCTCTGCGGGGCCTGTGTTCTTCGTCTTCTTCGTGGCTGCGGGGCATAACTCGTGCTAGCCACACCAGCTTGAACTGCACTTATGGGACTCGCCACGACACCAAGTGTTACTGCAGTGCTGGTTGTATGACCAGGATGTACTAGGCCGCTGGTGCTTGCCAGGTCACCAGAAGGGGTAGCAGCGCTAGTACTGGGTCTCTGCTCCATACAAGAGCCCTGCGGTTCACGCACCTCAGCGACAGCTAAACGGGATCTGGTACGCCTGACCTTAGCAGGGACCATCCAATCGTCAGTACTATCTGTCATGGAGCCACTGTCGAATATCAACTCGATTGGTGAGTCTGAATCTGACAATGAGTCTTCCCCATCGCTCTCATCTGTCATACTCACAATCGCGTAGTCCTCATCACCAGTGTACCTCGGATTAGACATGGCCTCTAAATTTATAGGTACACAAGTGAGACTCACAGGCAAAAAAGTGCACCTGGTTGTCAGAGCCTGTGTCAAGTCGCTACCAAATTCACTGTCAGAATTCGCAGGGATCGGCCGTGATCTCTGCGAAGGCTGCAGATATGTGTTCTGTGAGTGGTAAGTGACAGCGATCTATTAATCCTGCACTTGGGTGGGCTGGGCTGGGCAGAGAGGCTAAACGCAGGTGTTAGCAGTTATCTGGGCTGATCCCGCTAACGCTGCGTATTTTTAGAACACTAAATCTAAGGGGGGCGCTAATATAGATCTGATCAGATCGCAGATATTGATCTGATCAGATATTACAATAATATCTAACACCTACCTAATGTGTGTGTGTGTGTGTGTGTGTGTGTGTGTCAGAGTACCTCGCTAACTGGCCCTGCCTGGTATTTATGCTGACCCTAACGCACGCTAAAACCTAACTGGGCTCACCGCCGGGTGATCGGAGGCTAAAACCTATAAAAGGTATATAGAATAATATACGGCGGTTAATCAGATGGGGAAAAAAACTAGCTAGCTAGCGTCACCCGTGACACTTATACGGTGATCACAGGTGACAGGGGGGCAATCAAGGGGTTAAAACCTTTATGGGGGGACAAGGGGGGTATTTACACCTAACTAGGCCTACTAGTAACCTACCCTAACACTGATTTAGTGTCACAAGAGTCACAAGTACAGCGATAGGTAAAAATCAGATCGCTGCACTATATGACACTGTGACAGGGGGTGACAGGGAGTGAAGGGGTTAACTGGGGGGTGATCAGGGGGCAATCAAAGGGTTAAATGCGCCTATGTGTACTGGTGTTATTGTGCTGTTGGTGCAACTCACGTTTTTAGATGTGTCTCTCTCCTCTCTGCAACGGAAAAGAAAGCAGAGAGGGGAGATGACCTCACTTCCCCTACCTGTGTTAACATTTCACAGGTAGGGGAAGAAATCCTATTCGCTGGACGATCAACAGGAATAGATCAAAATCCATTGGTCTATTCCTGTTGACTGAACGGTCCGGCAACGAATGGGACCACCGCGACCGCGCTGGAGGGTGCGCGCGCCCCCTAGCTGTGCACGCGATCGCTGCCTATTTACGGCGATTCACACGGCATGCGGTCGGGAAGTGGTTAAGCGCCCCAAAAATCAAGCTTAATGTCCCTAGTTTGCCTTGTGGGAAAGCAAATCCTACGAAACTTCCAGGATAGGTTTGGGAAGTTGAGAACTTAGGTTGTGCAAAGTTTCAGGACAATTGATTGAGGTTTAGGCACTTTATGGTATGTTAAGCAATTTTCACATTAAGCAGATCACATTAAATGTTTTAGGATTGTAAAATATTGCTTAATGTGAATAACTTTTGGTGCGATTTCCCAAATGATCTGAAATTTTCAGAATATGTTGGCATAGACAGAGTCTTGTATTGTGTGAAGTTTGGGGGAAATTGGTTAACATCTAAGGTCTTTTTGGTACGATAAGCAACATTAAGTGCCCCAAAAATCAAGCTTAATGTCCCTAGTTTGCCTTGTGGGAAAGCAAATCCCACGAAACTTCCAGGTTAGGTTTGGGAAGTTGAGAACTTAGGTTGTGCAAGGTTTCAGGGCAATTGAAGGAGGTTTATGCACTTTATTACACGTTAAGCAACAATAAGCAGTTTTCACATTAAACGTTTTAGTATGTCTCTAAAAAGTGGTGTTTGTTATTGTTCCACATACTAATGGCATTTGTAGCCTCAGCCTGTGCATTTTCCTATGAATTTAATTGACAATTAAAACTGTTGAACTGTATATTCTTCCTATCGCAATAAGCTCAACCCACAAAGTATTAGGTATGCTTATTGTTAGAAATAGAAATACCTGGATGATAAAACACTTGTTTGTTTTGATTCATTTTAACCACTTAAGGTCCGGAAGGATTTCCCCACTGTAGGACCAGCGCACTTTTTGGGATTCGGCGCTGCGTCGCTTTAACTGACCATTGCACGGTCGTGCGACCTTGTACCCAAAATAAAATTGTTGTCCTTTTTTCCCCACAAATAGAGCTTTCTTTTGGCGGTATTTGATCCCCTCTGTGTCACTTCTGATCACCACTATTAACAAAAAAAAGCGACAGTTTTGAAAAACAAATATTTTTTACTTTTTGCTCCAATACATATCCCAAAAAAATGTAGAAAAACAAATTTATCAGTTTTGGCTTCATATTTGTGTTAAAAAAAAAATTGCGATCAGCGCTTGATTGGTTTGTGCAAAAGTTGCCGCGTTTACAAACCATGAGAATTAATTTATGGCGTTTTTATTTATTTATTTATTTATTTATTTACTAGTAATGGCGGCAATCTGTGATTTTTATCGGGACTGTGCTATTGGAGCGGACATGTTGGACATTTTTGACACTTTTTTGGGATCAATGACATTTAAAAAGTGATCAGAAATTTAAATAACCACTGATTACTGTGCAAATGTCATCGGCAGTGAAGGGGTTAACCTGCAGGGGGTGATCTAGGGGTTAACTGTGTTCACTAGGCGTGTTCTAACTGTGAGGGGACTGGGCTGCCAGGGGCATAAGAGATCTAACTGATCCCAGTGACGGGGATCAGTAGATCTCTTACATGCCGCCTGACAGAGCGTTTTTCTTCTCAGCCAGGCAATCTTGGGTAGCCGACTGACATCGAATTCGTTGGACCCGCGGCTATACTGCTGCAGAGCGCGGCCTTCCACTAGCCGTACATGAGCGAGCCGCCGTTTATAGATGCCGATTTGCGGGATCGTGCCACTCTGTAGCAGTAAATGTACGCGAGCCGGCCCGGAACCAGTTAAGTAAAGCACTTCATGCCAACATGACCCTTGCTCTATTCCGCCTGCCTCTAGGGAGGTCACCTGTGACACTAAATATCCCCTCTGCAAAGGCTTGAGAAGCTGGCATAGCCAGCAGATCTAATGCAAAAGGTTTAAGCTGGTGATAAAAAGTGTCATTCTCTGAAAGCCAAAAATCTGTTTCCGTGTCCTCGCCGATTGTGGCAACTTGGTGCAAAAGCTCTTTCTAATATTTTCTGATCTGATGCTCTGTTGTTTGGGGAGATCCTCTGCCTGGGTCTTCTGCGGCATTTAGAAACAAACCGAAAGACTGGCTGCTTAGATGTGGATGCCAGTGCCGGTGGTTCTTCCACTTCCTGCAATAGTTCCACATCATCATGAGAAGGGCAGCCAAACTAATAAAAGGCATGGAGGAGCTTAGCTATGAGGAAAGATTAGAGGAACTGAATTTATTTTTTCTTGAGAAGAGAAGGTTAAGAGGGGATATGATCAACATGTACAAATATATAACTGGTCCATATAGTGAACTTGGTGTTGAGTTATTCACTTTAAGGTCATCACAAAGGACAAGGGGGCACTCTTTACGTCTAGAGGAAAAGAGATTTCATCTACAAATACGGAAAGGTTTCTTCACAGTAAGAGCTGTGAAAATGTGGAATAGACTCCCTCCAGAGGTGGTTTTGGCTAGCACGGTTGATTGCTTTAAAAAAGGCCTTGATTCTTTCCATAATGTAAATAATATAACTGAGTACTAACATTTTTAGGTAAAGTTGATCCAGGGTGTATCCTATTGCCTCTCGGGGGATCAGGAAGGAATAATTTCCTCTGTTATAGCTAATTGGATCATGCTTTGCTGGGGTTTTTTGCCTTCTTCTGGATCAACTGTGGGTGAATGATTGTATATGGGATTGTTTGGTTATATATAAATATATAATTTTTTTTTTAATTTTTTTTTTGAACTAGATGGATTTGTGTCTTTTTTTTCAACCTGACTAACTAGCTTCTTCCTCATGTTGTTGTGCTTATGTGTGTGTGGCAATGTGAAATGTATTTTCGGCATACTGCTCTGCCTTTTTAAGCAGTTCCTGCATATTCTCATTTGCCGCATCAACAAGGGTTTCACAGACAGTAGGGTTGAGAAAACAAGCAGCTGCTGCAAGTGGCGAGAACATTTCATCAGTTGGATCTAAGAATGAAGCAAAAAACGCTGGTTCACACTCCCTTTCATTTTCAGTGCAATTATGGCAAGGTCTTGGTAGCTAGCGTTCTGTTTAAAGTCCTCAAGGTGGCTAAGCAGATAAAAGAGGGCAGGGACATGGATATGACACCACTCTGGATGGTTTTAGTATGTTCTGCAAAAGGCAGCAGTAGGCCATGCAATGATGTAAGCTTTTGCCATTCAATAGGGAGCAAGCTGTCCCATCCCATATTGTTTGCGTTTTTGCAGACCGACTCTTTTTCAGTTTGAGGAGTCTTGCGATCATGTTGAATGTACTATACCAGCGTGTGAGGCAGTTATTTAAAAGAGTAAGGCCACAATGCTCCAATAGCTTCTGTGTTGCATTTGAATACTTGCAGAAGAGGTTTACTATTAATCTTGCTTTAGCCAGTATTCTCTTCACACTTGCCTCCTTCTGCACCATGTGGACCTCAGGGTGCAACGTATGCACCACACATGGTGTCCGGTCCATGTCGATCTGTTGGTACCTAACAAATGGAACACAGCCAAATAAGCATAAAGTATATACAAAAGGTTACTGTTCCGTTCTATTATTTTAACACTTAACATCTTTTGTGAATACTTTTACACAAGACTACAGATAAAGTGGAAAAATAACAATGATGCACCCATAGAGCAGATAGCGCTTCCATATCAATCATCTCATATCCATGTGATAATTGACTGGTGTCAACCGTGTCATCATGTAAAAGAATAATAAAAATGGCTCACTGCAGATCATCGATTTCGGACCCGTTGTCTGTTATCACTGTAAGGATCTTCCTCTTTGGTATGTCCCACTCTTGCAAGCATTTGTCCACACATGATTTGATTGACTGTGCAATGTGTGAGTGGGCTACTTGTTCAAGGGCCAACAATATGTGTTAAAGTTTATGTTGTTCAACACAAAAGTAGCTTGCATTTCTAGCCTGGAATGAAGCTGAGAGTCCCTTTTTGGTCCACAAATCAGTTTAAATAGATACTCCTCCGGGCAGCAGCCATTCTCTTTCTGAATTTTTGTTTTTCATCTTCATACTGTTTGTCAATCAGATTGCTTACTTTAGTTTTCGTTGGAACAGTCAGCTTCCTATCTACTGTCTCCATCATGCTTACAAAGTCCTCATCTTTAATGGTTCTGACTGGTAATCCGGTGCACCCAATCCATCTTGCTATGGCCTCCTCCCTGGCCTGTTGTTCTTTAGAGTCAATTTTGTATTTTGAAGCACTGAGAAGAGCAGTGCAAATAGTTTGCTGTGACGTTCTGGCTTGACTTGGCCTATTTGAGGTTTTGTGTATCTGTGGGGTTGAATTAGGGGGGAAAATTCAAGTTATTCTGATTTTACATTCTCTTTTAACCCCACACAGTCAGCTCCATGTTGTCTCTCCTACATGTATGATACTATGGCCCTTCCCAGGGCTGGCCTTAGGCCTTTAGGCACCCTGTGCCATGCACAAATTGACAATGCCCCGGACCCCTAGCCCATCCCAGTGACCACTGACCACATCCTTCTACATACAGTGGGTACGGAAAGTATTCAGACCCCCTTAAATTTTTCACTCTTTGTTATATTGCAGCCATTTGCTAAAATCATTTAAGTTCATTTATTTTCCTCATTAATGTACACCCAGCACCCCATATTGACAGAAAAACACAGAATTGTTGACATTTTTGCAGATTTATTAAAAAAGAAAAACTGAAATATCACATGGTCCTAAGTATTTAGACCCTTTCCTCAGTATTTAGTAGAAGCACCCTTTTGATCTAATACAGCCATAAGTCTTTTTGGGAAAGATGCAACACGTTTTTCACACCTGGATTTGGGGATCCTCTGCCCTTCCTCCTTGCAGATCCTCTCCAGGCCTGTCAGGTTGGATGGTGAACGTTGGTGGACAGCCATTTTTAGGTCTCTCCAGAGATGCTCAGTTGGGTTTAAGTCAGGGCTCTGGGTGGGCCATTCAAGAACAGTCACGGAGTTGTTGTGAAGCCACTCCTTCATTATTTTAGCTGTGTGCTTAGGGTCATTGTCTTGTTGGCAGGTAAACCTTCGGCCCAGTCTGAGGTCCTGAGCACTCTGTTATTTGTTCATGAATATGCACTTTATTCGTTATAGTTTTTTTGGACTTTTTTTTTATCAGATTTATGATTTGTCACTGAAATGGAATAATGAGCAGCATTATAATACAGTTCATGTGGGGTCTGGGTTGTTCATATGACCACTGCAGAGACTGTATTACTACATACATGTATGGCTCTAGTATTTGTATTATATAAGAGTCTTGCAACCTGGGCTGAATCCTGGATTGATTTCCAGTAGACTCATTATCATATCACTTTAGCACTAAAAGTGGGTACCTTGGCCAGGTTGGACTACAAGGGTACTCATATATCTGTGGTAGCGCGGTTTAAGTTTACACATTGAATCTTAGAAGAAAACCTGTTAGAGTCTGCAAAAGACTTGAGACTGAGGTAGAGGTTCACCTTTCAGAAGGATAACGACTCTAAACATACAGCCAGAGCTACAATTGAATAGTTTCGATCAAAGCATATTCATGTGTTCGAATGGCCCAGTCAAAGTCCAGGCCTAAATCCAATTGAGAATATGTGGCAAGCCTTGAAAATTGCTTTTCACAGATGCTCTCCATCCAATCTGACAGAGCTTGAGCTATTTTGCAAAGAATGGGCAAAAATGTCACTATCTAGATGTGCAAAGCTGGTAGAGATCTATTCCCAAAAAGACTTGCGGCTGTAATTGCAGCGAAAGGTGGTTCTACAAAGTATCAACTCAGGGGGGCTGAATACAAATGCATGCCACACTTTTCAGATATTTATTTGTAAAAAATTTTTAAAACCATTTATCATTTCTCCTTACGTTCACTGACAGACGCAGCTCTTCATGACTTTGTGGGGTTTTATGTTCGTCCTACTAGGAGTTAACTAGGCAAGGAAAAGAATCAGCTGGCCCCTCCCTTGGGGGCCGTCCTCTCTTCCTACATCAAACCCCCTCACAGAATAGCTATTCAGTTTCAATGCCTAGTTCGCAAGGAGTTGACCTGGCTTCCCTATAGGGAACTGCGGTCCTATTCTGACCATTTTTTCTTTTTTATTTTCTTTCTTTTTTTGCTGCAATCAAGATGATCTGCTATCAAGAAGCCGGTCGGGGCATCGAGAGTCCTGGTGCTCTGTACTTTCCCCGACCTGGCCAACATGATGCGAAGCCGGCCCCAACACATGGACCCGCCGCATCTTACCCGTTCCGTGCGGGTGGCCCGGGGCGAGATCCCCCCATTGGTCCCCTTCCCGATTCGTTCGGCAGGGCGACTCTGGGCCGGCAGCATGCCCCCCCGTCGAGGGCGGAAAGTCTGCATTCGGTGGCTACCGTGGCGTCGGACAGGTAAAAGAGCGCCCTGCCTTCCTCCCCACCCGGGGAGTGAAGTGGGCCCGACGTCCACAAATGCGGTTTTTCCACTGCTCCAGTAGCTTGTCCGGGGTAGCCACCGGTGGGGATTAGCCTTTCATCTTGCCCCCTGCCACACCTCGCCCCCCACCCCCCTCCCCCAGCGCTGTCCGTTCGTTCGGCCTTCTCATCCAGCATCACCATGCGGTCCTTCGGCCGCCATTTTGCGGCGGACCGCCGCCATTTTGCCGTAGCCGCGGACATTTCCAGCCTATGGGGCTTTCCCTCTAGCGCTTGGAGCAGCCATTTTCGGTACTGCACCTTGCCTGAGAGGTGTGTTTCAGCCTCTAGTGCTTCCTGGCGGCCATCTTCACTGCATGCTCTGCATTCTACACGTGGCTGCAGCTTCTCCCCTCAGAAAATGGACGGTGACAGGCAGTTTTTTCTGAACGATCGGCGCTAATGGGCAGCGGAAACGCAAGTATAACTGGGCTCCCTCTGGGTGCTGGTGGCGGTGGGGTGCTGTCCTAGGATCCTGTGGGGGTGTGTGGCTGTATGTGGGGCGTCCATTCATCCATCCCTGACAATGGCTGATCTCCCTGCCGAACCTGCTGAGAGGGCATCAGCAGCCACGCAGTCTGCCCAAGGGGCTTTTCTCACCCAGCTGCGGGATGTTCTCACTGAATTTCTTCCACGTGGGGACGCCGCTCTGTGGGCCCCCAGGAAGCGCCCCCCCCCTTTATCCTCAGGGGAAGATTCTGAGTCTGAGGTGGCTTCAAGGGTCTTGGAGACCCCGGGGGAATTGTCTGATGAGGACACGGGTGACATGGTAACTGAGGAGGACCAAGAGCCAGTGGCTGACCAGGACAATGTGCTGGTCGCCACCATTATCGCTGGCATTCGCACCAAGTTGACGCACCGACGACTACGGGAGAGTCGTCCAAGCCGTCCCTCTAGTCGGTAACAGTCCCTACCTACTTACCTGCGGGGTGTATGTCGG
>BLSH010315408.1:86200-97829 GCA_018402905.1 Glandirana rugosa | reverse complement strand
ACTCTGTCTCTGCCCTGGAGGAGAATGTGAACATCGCAATGGTCTCATTGCGGGACTTCGGCTGGTTACTCAACCTGCAGAAGTCGTCGGTGTCTCCTTCCTGCCGTCTGGAGTATCTGGGTCTCATTCTGGACACAGAACAAGCACAGGTGTTTCTCCCTCCGACGAAGCTACAGAGCTTACAGTCGGCTGTGCGCACCCTCCTATCACGCCGCCGGTCTTCCTTGCGGTTCTGTATGAGGGTACTGGGGCTCATGGTCTCGTCGTTCAAGGCGATACCTTTTGCCCAGTCACACTCGTTTGCTCCAGCGAGCAATTCTGGTTCAATGGGACAAGCCCCACCGGTAGTTGGATCTTCCGATCCGGCTGGGCCCTCTGACCAGGGCGTCCCTCGCCTGGTGGTTACGGGACTCGGCCCTCACTCGGGGGAAGTCGTTCCTGCCCCTTCGCTGGACGGTAATCACCACGGACGCCAGCCTGACGGGCTGGGGCGGAGTCCTGGAACGACTATCTGCTCAGGGTCGTTGGTCGGCTAGAAGGCCTGCCTACCCATCAACGTGCTGGAGCTGAGAGCAATCAGACTGTGTCTTTCTCATTGGACTAGGAGATTGCAAGGCCGCCCGATTCGAATTCAATCGGACAATGCCACAGCGGTGGCGTATGTGAATCATCAGGGCGGCACACGGAGCCCAGCGGCGGCTGCGGAGGCAGCTCTGATTCTGCGTTGGGCGGAACTTTACGTTCCGGCAATCTCTGCGGTTTACATCCCAGGTGTGGAGAACTGGCTGGCGGACCTTCTTAGTCGCCAGAAGCTGGACCAGGGGGAGTGGTCCCTTCACCGGAGGTGTTCAGTCAGATTTGCCACAGATGGGGGACACCGGATGTGGATCTCATGGCGTCCAGGTTCAATCACGAGGTGAGAACCTTTGTGTCCAGGACAAAGGATCCGTTGGCAGTGGCCACGGATGCCCTGGTGGCTCCCTGGAGCCGTTATCGCCTCCTGTACGCTTTTCCTCCCAAACGTCTGCTTCCGAGATTGGTGCGCAGATTAGTGATGGAAGGAATTCCGACCATTCTGGTGGCCCCGGATTGGCCTCGGTGCACCTGGTACGCAGACGTTGTGAAAATGGTGGCAGACGCCCCCTGGCGGCTTCCGATGCGAGACGACTTCCTGTCTCAAGGGCCCATCTTGCACCCTGCTTTATCCTCGCTGGCTTTGACGGCTTGGCTATTGAGTCTCAGGTGCTAAGAGATAGAGGAGTGGCCGACTCCATGATCCCTACTCTGTTGAAAGCTCGCAAGTGCACCTCTCGCAGGATTTATCACCGCACCTGGAAGGCTTACATTGCTTGGTGCGAGGTGGGGGGCTTTAACCCTCGCTCGTTTGTAGTCTCCAGGATACTGACCTTTTTTACAGCAGGGTCTGAATAAGCAGTTGGCTTTGAGTACCCTTAAGGGCGAGATCTCGGCTTTAGCCATACTTTTTCAAAGACCTTTGCTTCGCACTCTCTGATTTGTACCTTTGTACAAGGTGTGCGACACGTGGTGCCTCGGGTGAGATCCCCGATGGCTCAGTGGGATCTGAATCTGGTGCTTTCTGTTCTTCAAAAACCACCTTATGAAAAACTCAGGGAGATTCCCTTACAACTTCTGTCGCAGAAGGTGGCCTTCTTAGTCGCAATTACTTCTGCCAGACGAGTATCGGTATTGGCTGCACTATCGTGCAAGTCTCCTTATTTGGTAATGCATAGGGATAAGGCGGTCTTGCGACCCCTTCCTTCTTTTCTCCCGAAGGTAGTCTCTTCTTTTCATATCAATGAAGATATTGTCCTGCCTTCATTGTGCCCTCGTCCATCGCACCCAAAAGAATTCGAGTTGCATGCCTTGGACGTAGTTAGGGCCTTACGGGTGTACTTGGCTGCTACAGCTCCCTTTCATAAAGCTGACGCCTTGTTTGCTCTGCCAGAGGGCCCGCACAAAGGATTGGCGGCCTCTTCGGCTACGATTTCTCAGTGGATTAGAAAAACCTTGACCCATGCGTATTCTGTTCGGGGCAAGGTTCCCCCTTTTCCGGTCACGGCTCATTCTACCCGGGCGGTTAGTACTTCCTGGGCTTTCAGATACCAGGCTTCGGTGTCACAGGTGTGCAAAGCGGCCATTTGGGCCTCGGTTCACACTTTTACTAAGTTTTATAAAGTTGATGTGTTCACATCTTTGGATGCTGCCTTTGGCCGCAAGGCTCTGCAGGCGGTAGTGTAGGCGTGTCTGGCGCCTTCTCAGAGGTTCAGTTGGGTACAGTTGTTTGCGTTTACCCACCCCTCTTTTATTGACACAGCTTGGGGACGTCCCCACAAAGTCATGAAGAGCTGCGTCTGTCAGTGAACGTAAGGAGAAAAAGGGATTTTATTAAAACTTATCGTAAAATCCTTTTCTCCGAGTTCACTGACAGACGCAGCACCCACCCCTCTGGGCTCTGTTTTGGTACGGCTTGTGTATGAACTGAAGAGCTATTCTGTGAGGGGGTTTGATGTAGGAAGAGAGGACGGCCCCCAAGGGAGGGGCCAGCTAATTCTTTTCCCTGCCTAGTTAACTCCTAGTAGGACGAACATAAAACCCCACAAAGTCATGAAGAGCTGCGTCTGTCAGTGAACTCGGAGAAAAGGATTTTACGGTAAGTTTTAATAAAATCCCTTTTTTCCTCTCTCTTCACAATTTTGTGCCACTTTGTGTTGGTCTATCACATAAAATCACAATAAAATACATATACGTTCTTAATTGTAACATGACAAAATGCGGAAAATTTCAAGGGGTATGAATACGTTTTTAAGGCACTGTACATCAATCCTCTGCCCTCACTCATGTTGACCACGGCTAGAAATGCTAGGGAGGTCTATTTGAAAGTGATTTCTCAACAAAGTGAAGAATGGAGACGTGGATGGGTGAGTTTTGCTTTGATTATTAAAAGTGAATTAAATAGCATTTCAGTTTTCAGTACTCAGATATAATTTAGTTCTGCTCTAAAGGCCAATACCAGGCTTAACATTTTTTTTTTTTTTTTTTTTGTAATCCATCTTTAGGCCAGCCATATAATGTGCTTGGTCTTCTTTCACTTTGTTCCTTCTCTGGCCTGGGAAGGCACTCCATTGAGGCAGAGAGTGTAGCTGATGTGATGACATCATTGCCCTTCTCTGCTTCAATATGTTGTATGAACAGCACGCGCCTAGCTTTTAGTGAGTAATTAAAGGACCTGGCAACCCAGTACCTTTCAGTGGATAAAGAGGTTTGCATTTCACCTGGTTTAACCTTACTGTCACTTCAAAGGCTCAGGTGCTTGTGGTGGACTTTTAAGGCAAAACTACACTTCATTGTAGGGATAAGATTTTTCCCATAATCTTCAAGTATACACAGCAGACTTTCAGATTGGCACACACCTTACTCTTTCTGTGTTGTCCCTGCTGCCGTCCTCTCCGCTGCTGCTATAATTTCTGAGCAAGCGAACAGGTGTTGCATTACCTTGGCACCAGGCATATTTCAGGCTTGCTTGTTACAGGTGCTGGGAATGTGCTGAGAGTGTCAGCTACGTTGCATATCCGCTTAACAGTGCACACTGAAAATAAAAAAATTGATAGGGCGAAGAAGCTAGGGAAAAATCGCTAGGGAACCTCCCATTCTGTAGGGTTTCCTCCTCAGGGTATTGCACTATGCCTCGGTCTCAAGACTAAGCCATATGGGTGGACTTGGTAATGGCTCATGTGCTTTCCTTCACCTATAAAACGCTTATCTTAATCATACAGTGCAGGACACAAGCATCTTATTCATACACCATGGGTTATAGACACAAGTAACACTGGCAAGCTTTTGAGCACACCCCTCTTGTCACATTCCCTATAATCCTACCCCACTCCATGAGTCCTCAGTATTTTTGCAAGAACCTATAGGTGATGGACCTTTTTCTCTTTCTTGGAGAAATCTGCTTCATTAGTTTTAGTATTTTCCTTTATTTTCTTAAGGATGCTTTAATCAATCTCAAGTCTTTCTAATGACTACAGTAAAGCAGTGTAAGTCTTGTCTCATAGCCCACTCCTCCAATAGCGCGAAAGACTCACGCTGCAGACACCAGTATGTATGGCTCCCCTTAGCCAGAAGCTTGCGGCGCCACCCCACCCACCGCTGGGAGGCAGTGGATTTGGGATGACGTCACACGTCACCAGCACACGCTGACGGCGAGGGTGTCGCCAGGCAACATCCCATCCAGGGGAACCAGGAAGTCGCAGCCCCCCCTTCCCCCGTGCTCACAATATATAAGGCCGGCCTCACGCCACGCATCAATGGATGATGGGCATGGGCGGCCTACGTGTTGTGGGCATCGCCCAAATGCATCTGAATGAAGAAGAAAAGGGAAACGGGGAAGGGAGGGGCGAGAGAGCTGGAGAGGGAGAATGGAGGGAGGGACAAGGATGAAATGTGGAACATGAGAAAAGAGGAAGAAATGGAAGATACTGCCAGAAAAGACAAAGACAGAGGAAAGAATGGAGATATAAATGAATAAATGAAGCCATGATATCGCTAATGGAGTACAACCTAGAAGGGATATGGTGAATGTAGTATGGAAGTGAATAAAAAATAGAAACAGTGAAAATTAAATCAAAAATTATATAAATGATGATGAAATAAGTGTTATATTGCCTATGTATGGTAGATATCGATGGATGTGGGGGAAAAAAAAGGGGGTGTATGAATATATATAGTGACACAAGCTGCAAACATCGTTCACAGAGGGAGAAGTGTAAGTGTAGGATTGATATGAGAAGTGGTGACAAAAAATGGACGAGTTATAAACACAGCATACCAATAGGGAATGAACTAAATGCATGCGTCCACTAGCCCCATTCTTTAAAGCCACCAGACTCAAAACCCTCCAAAAAGGGCCTAAAATGAATGCCTTTGTTTAAGTCTGGAAAAACATTGGCCTCTAAACGATGGATCCAACCGAGTTCCCTTTGGAGTAGGAGCTTGTGCCAATCTCCCCCACCTGGGCTTGGGTGGATTCTATTGAGGGCCAAAAATTTGACTTTGGGGAAAATACCCCCAAGAAGTGTGGACACATGTCTACCAAGAGGTAATTCTGGGTCGCATTTTTTCATGCTCAGGATGTGTCTGTACATTCGCTTCCAGAATTCCTGTATTTTTTTCCCCAACATAAAAAGAACCACAATCACATAATAGGAGATATACTATAGGGTTATAGACACATACCTTCAAGTGACACTGGCAAGCTTTTGAGAACACGCCTCTTGTCACCTTCCCTATAATCCTAACCCACTCCATGAGTCCTCTTTGCAAGAACCTTTAGGTGATTGACCTTTTCTCTTTCCCAGAGAAATTGGCTTCACCAGTTTTAGTATTTTCCTTTATTTTCTTAAGGATGCTTTAATCAACCTCAAGTCCTTCTAATGACTACAGTAAAGCAGTGTATTCTGATTGGTCCAACTCTCCGTAAAACCGTGGGGGCCCCACACTGTGGGGATGGCCGGTAATATTGCTCTGGGCACTGGATCCTATGGGTGACGCACATCTTGGCACTTGATGTAACATGTTGAGATAACCACAGGGTGCTATACAGGTCCAGGGCCATGGTTTGTCACTAGAACCCAGTTTGGAGACCCATTTGGCGTTATGCTCACTGTGACTAATGAAACCTGTACTTTAGATGGAGTCCAGTATCATGGGCAGGTAAGGCAGGGTCACCCAGTTTTTCTAACTAATACTGTGTAAAATGGGGCTATGTTTGAAATGTATTCACTTCACAGTGTAAACTTTCTAACTTGGCACCAAAATTAAATCACTCAGAGCTCAGTCTCTGGATGACCAGGTGTTGCATTACACCACTGGCTGCACATTTTATTGCCATTTCCACCTTGAGCCTTTATAGGATACTCACGCATTACCTCCCACCCTACGATTTGTTGCAGGGCAGTCTACACCTGGGTTACTGTGTACTTCTTTTGAACACACTTACCCTATCTTCCAAAATCTGCTCTTTGAGTACCCCACAGGGCAATACCCTCACTTGTAGTTATGGCTGAGACCAGGCAAAAGGGAGCTAGCTCCAAACAGCAGGCTAACATTCACTCTGCTCATGACCCGGTACAGCACTCAGCCTCAGCGATTCGTTGAGTCTCTTTCACCAAAGCAGGAACCAGCCTTAACACCGGCATCTGATCTAGGTGAATCCGAGTTTCTTCATCCGATTCTATCTCTATTTCAGGCATGCAACAAGCAGTCTATTTGACAAACGCATTAATTCATCGAGATTATGGGCTTAATTCCAACTTTATCCAGAGCTCAAAATGCCCCTCCTCTTCTTCTGTTCCCATTTCTCAATAGGAATCAGACCCTGATATGCTCGTTCTAGAGGATGCTGAATCAGAAGGGAATGAAGAGGATTTTGAGACAGTACTGGAGGAAGTTGCAGAAGATCTCGCTCCCTCACACTGTCACTATATTGAAAAATTCAACCGAAAATTTGTTTAGTTCAAGAGCTTTATTATTGGCCATATGTTTAATGGCATTATCCATTTGCTCTGGTGTTATTTTAATATTTAACCTTTCCAGCATAGAGGGAGGAACAGTTGAAAAACGGTATATTCACCAAAAACTCTTGCCCCCGCTTATACTGTAATCCGGACCTGAGTAAATTGTGGCCCCCGGGCCACATCGATCCTTTGGCTGTTCCTGTCTGGCCCATGATGCCTACACTTTTGGCTTGTCTATCTAAGCCTGTCAGCTGCAAGAACTGGAAGGAGAGAGCCTGAGGTGCCGATTGGCACATCAGTGCAATTTGGTTCTGGTGGGAGAGTGTTGCCTAGGTCTAGGAGATGTTCCAATGCTCTCCTGCCACTCTGATACCCCGCCAAGTTCTTCCTGTGTTAAAGACTTCACCCTACAAACCCCAAGAGCCCTGCAGAAATCCCTGCTCTACTGATCTTGGGATCTCTTCTTCCAGCCACAGTGCTTGCAGTTCTGCTATATATCTCACTGAGCCTGTCAATCACACATTGGCATTCCTGTCAGGTTCCTCACTGCTTTCACCAGCCTGCCCTACACCAACACTAATAATAATCATGAGTGTACACGCTATTTCTTGATCAGTTGTACCTATTAGTTCTAGTGTCAGGTGTTTGTTTTCCATATGTTTACATACTTGTGGACCTTCCCAGTCCAGTGTTGTTCATCTGCATTTTTTTTTACTATCACTATAACTTTGGACATGAATAATCTTTTCAGGTGAACTAGTATAGGTGCCTGAATATTTCCTTTATTTCCTTTATTTAGATATACAGGTAGAATGTATGATACCTTATGCACAGTCTAACCAACATCTTTCCAGCTTTATTAGCAAATGTATGATACTGCATATTCTTAAGAAAAGTATAAGTTTGCTCATTGCATTCTGCCCATAGATCAACTGTCTATTGGCAGTATGTCATGCAGTTTTTTTCCAGCGTTCTAGCTTGATTTAATTTACTTTGAACATTTTGGAAATTATAACTACACTCCTTAAAATAGTTTTGTAAATTCTTTCTATGGGATGTCCTATAAGCAATAACACTATCTCTAATGAAGGCCTTTTCTTGTGCAGACACTGAATCAACAGATAATGTTGGTACAGTACTTGCAGAAAATGCCATCAGCCTAAAAACCAATGCAGCCACCACATCTAAGAACTTTCAAGCTGAATTTTTAAAGAGTGTATAATCTTGTTGTTTTGATTTAAATAGTGGTATTAATCAAATGAAATCACAGGTTGTCAGTGGCTGCAGCTGTCTGTGGCTGTTTGCATGTTGTGTGTGTCCAGCAGCAATCACTGCAGGAAATTGCTTGCTGTGGGAACCCCTATGAATAGCTATGGCTGCCGACAACCTGTTATTAAAGTGTACTGGGCTCAGTGGCCCCAGCTAGCTGCTTACAGGTGTCAAACACAGCTTTCCGCTGCCACTCGCACTGTGGCAGAACACCCTAGCATAACTAAGAATTTTGTGCTGCCACACCTATGCAGCATTTCATGAGCAGTACAGTGGGGCAAAAAAGTATTTAGTTAGCCACCAATTGTGCAAGTTCTCCCACTTAAAAAGATGAGAGAGGCCTGTAATTTTCATCATAGGCACACTTCAACTATGAGAGACAGAATGAGAAAAAAAAATCCAGAAAATCACATTGTCTGATTTTTAGATTTTATTTGCAAATTATGGTGGAAAATAAGTATTTGGTCAATAACAAAAGTTCATCTCAATACTTTGTTATATACCCTTTGTTGGCAATGACAGAGGTCAAACATTTTCTCTAAGCCTCCACAAGGTTTTTACACACTGTTGCTGGTAGTTTGGCCCATTCCTTCATGCAGATCTCCTCTAGAGCCGTGATGTTTTGGGGCTGTCGCTGGGCAATGCAGATTTTAAACTCCCTCCAAAGATTTTCTATGGGGTTGAGATCTGGAGACTGGCTAGGCCACTCCACAGGACCTTGAAATGCTTCTTACGAAGCCACTCCTTCCTTGCCCGGACAGTGTGTTTGGGATCATTGTCATGCTGAAAGACCCAGCCACTTTTCATCTTCAATGCCCTTGCTGATGGAAGGAGGTTTTTACTCAAAATCTCACGATACACGGTCCCATTCATTCTTTCCTTTACATGGATCAGTCATCCTGGTCCTTTTGCAGAAAAACAGCCCCAAAGCATGATGTTTCTACACCCTTGCTTCACAGTAGGTATGGTGTTCTTTGGATGCAACTCAGCATTCTTTCTCCTCCAAACACGACAAGTTGAGTTTTTACCAAAAAGTTCTATTTTGGTTTCATCTGACCATATGACATTCTCCCAATCCTCTTCTGGATCATCCAAATGCTCTGTAGCAAACTTCAGACGGGCCTGGACATGTACTGGCTTAAGCAGGGGGACACGTCTGGCACTGCATGATTTGAGTCCCTGGCGGCGTAGTGTGTTACTGATGGTAGCCTTTGTTACTTTGGTCCCAGCTCTCTGCAGGTCATTCACTAGGTCCCCCCGTGTGGTTCTGGGATTTTTGCTCACCGTTCTTGTGATCATTTTGACCCCACAGGGTGAGATCTTGCGTGGAGCCCCAGATCGAGGGAGATTATCAGTGGTCTTTTATGTCTTCCATTTTCTCATAAATGCTCCCACAGATTTCTTCACACCAAGCTGCTTACCTATTGCAGATTCAGTCTTCCCAGCCTTGTGCAGGTCTACAATTTTGTTTGTGGTGTCCTTTGACAGCTCTTTGGTCTTGGCTATAGTGGAGTTTGGAGTCTGACTGTTTGCGTTTGTGGACAGGTGTCTTTTATACTGATAATGAGTTCAAACAGGTGCCATTAATACAGGTAACGAGTGGAGGACAGAGGAGCCTCTTAACCACTTCCTTACTGGGCACTTAAACCCCCCTCCTGCCCAGACCAATTTTAGGCTTTCAGCGCTGTCGCATTTTGAATGACAATTGCGTGGTCCTGCGACGTTGTACCCAAACAAAATTTTTATCATTTTTTTCCCACAAATAGAGCTTGCTTTTGGTGGTATTTTATCACCTCTGTGGTTTTTATTTTTTGTGCTATAAACAAAGAGTGACGATTTTGAAAAAAGAACAATATTTTTTACTTTTTTGCTATAATAAATATCCAAAAAAATATTAAAAAAAAAATTATTCATCAGTTTTGGCCGATATATATTCTTCTACATATTTTTGGTAAAAAAAATCGCAATCACCGTATTTTGATTGGTTTGCGCAAAAGCAATCACGTCTACAAACTGTGGGAATTGATTTATGGCGTTTTTACAATTTTTTTTTTTTTTTTTTTTACTAGTAATGGCGGCGATCTGCGATTTTTATCGGGGCTGTGATATTGCAGCGGACATGTCGGACATTTTTGACACATTTTTGGGACCAATGACATTTATACAGCGATCAGAAATTTAAATGTCCACTGATTACTGTATAAATGTCATTGGCAGTGAAGGGGTTAACTGTGTCCCCTGGGTGTGTTCTAACTGGGGGGGGCAGGGCTGGTCGGGACATAACAGATCTAACTGATCCCAGTGACCGGGATCAGTAGATCTGTCATGTCTCATTCACGGAACGGAGAACCGCCGTGTTTACATTGGCGGTTCCCCGTTCTGCAGCTGCTAATGGTGATCGGTGGGTCTCGGGCGGACATAGAGTCTGCCCAACCTGCGGGCACGCCCACGCAGCCATAGATGTCCTCCGGGCATTTCAGAGCCGCGCTGTAGCTGTATTTTGGCTATAGCGCGGATCTGAACTGGTTAAAGAAGAAGTTGCAGGTCTGTGACAGCCAGAAATCTTGCTTTTTTGTAGGTGACCAAATACTTATTTTCCACCATAATTTGCAAATAAATGCTTTAAAAATCAGACAATGTGATTTTCTGGATTTTTTTTTTTTTTTTTTCTCATTCTGTCTCTCATAGTTGAAGTGTACCTATGATGAAAATTACAGGCCTCTCTCATCTTTTTAAGTGGGAGAACTTGCACAATTGGTGGCTGACTAAATACTTTTTTGCCCCACTGTACATCTGCTATTTGAGATTTCATATATACACCTTTTCATCCTATTGTAGCATGAAGGTCAGTGAAACCACCTTGGTCTGCAGCTGTCCTCAAACTGTTTGTTAACCCCATATTGTCACTATTTGTCAAATGAAGTATGCTATGAACAAATAGGTATTTGGCATTTTGCACAGTGAAGTTCGGGGTAGCCGGAAAAGGTTTACTGACAGTAAGCCAGCTCAAATGTGTATTGCAATATATGCAAACAGGGAATCCTTGTTTGCTATAAGTATTTAACACTCTATAGAGCGGGGTTGGCAACCCATTGATTGCGAGCAGGTGGCGGGTAGATTGTGCGCAAACGCACTTGCTCATATTTAAATGGAATTTTTCGTGCTGCTTTCTGTTACTTTTTACTTCATAGAAATTTTTAATTGTCCAACATTTTGTTTAGTTTGCACCACTTTTCTCACTTTTTATGGGAAATATATACATCCTCTTCACCCTTTGATTTTAATGACCGAATCGCTGTGGAATATTTTTTGAAAGGGAATTATAGGTACATGTAAATGCTGCCACAGTTTTCATTAATTAGCATATATTGATTGTGATATATCTTTAATGATTGGGAATCTCTGAGATGCATTCGCCTTTTTTGTTTCTTCTTTATGGTTTTAACAGGTGTAAAACTTGTGGAGAGTATATCTATAAAGGAAAGAAGTTCAATGCAAGGAAAGAAACTGTGCAGAGTGAGCAGTATTTGGGACTCCCGATCTTTCGCTTTTACATCAAATGTACACGCTGTTTAGCTGAAATCACATTTAAGGTTTGAATAGAAACTATTCTAATTCCTATAAATGCACATTTATTTTTCTGTTACACAAAATGTAGAAAATCTATATTTACTGTATGGCGCTACGAAATATAAGCTATGTGTGTGTGTGTGTGTGTGTATGTGTGTGTATATATATATATATATATATACACACACACACACACACACACACACACACACACACACACACACACACACACACACACACACACACACACACAC
>BLSH010315408.1:19411-31388 GCA_018402905.1 Glandirana rugosa | reverse complement strand
GTGGTCTGTAGGGGCATAGAAGGTAGGGTGTAAGGATATGTAAGAACAATATCAGAGTGGAACTTTCTAAGAAATCCTATATATAAATAGGGCAATATAGAAACGGGGAGGAGGGAGAGGAAGGGGAACACAATCCGGGGGGGGGGGGGGGATAAGGACCTCACCTATGCTGGTGACCAGTAATACAAGGCAGCTGTCTTGGTAGTAAATTGTATTCAAGGAAAGGCACACAAATGATCACATAGGTAAGAGGGAAGGAAAATAGACAAAGTGAGGAGATCCATGAGCCAGAAATTACTTACATAGATAGCTACCTAAAAGCTACAGCTTTGATTAGACAGATTTCCTATTTGTCCTGTCCTCAGGGCCTTGCAAGGGACACCCTACTTTCAAGTCCACAATTGTATATCTAAATATAAATATGAAATCTAATCACCTCCTATATTTTTATATGTCCATTCCAATAGATTGGTAAGAGATTCCTGGGGATTTCAACACTAAGCCTCTGTACGCCAGCTTTGTGAGCCTGCTACCTGGTCCTTTGTTTATAGTTTTTAAAAGTTCTACAGTTTGGATGTCCATTCTTCTGCAGATTCAGCTTTCAGGCACTCTGAAGTTGGGTTCCTTTGGACCCTTGTTGAACGTGTTGGCATAGTTTTGTATGCCTTCTCATTCATTGCTTGGGACGTCCTAGGGTCTATAAATACTTTGTGTCTTGTATTGCACGATTATAATGAGAGGAATTTAGACTTGGGTTTAAATTCCATATCTTAGAATTCGATACAGCACATTAACCACCCTCCCTTCTAGTCCTTGGTTACTCTGCATTGATTGATACAAAACTGAGGCTTCACAAAGTGAGGTAGGGTTGTAAAGGAGGCACTCAGAATGATTCACCTTGAAAGTTTAGCCAGTGTCCAACCACCTGAAGGTAATAGTTTATAACCCAGTGTACCTGTATATGAATGCTCAGTCTGTGTCCTGTACTGTATTCCAAGATATATAATTTACAGGTAAGAAAACAATTTTTTGCCAGTGCCCATTCACCTGAAGGTAGCTTCATATATCCCAGTCGTGATTAAGATTAAAGAGCTGGTGTTCTGTATTGTATTTCAGGAAACAGATTTTATTGGTCCGAAGTCAAAAAATGTATGTGCAAAAGCAGAGCTCACAAATGTCAACTTGAAAAAGAACCAGATATTCATGCATCATTTGCACAATTCCTGAACCAATTTGAAACTGTTGCTGTTATACAAATGTATGTGTTCAAATGGGTATTGTAAGTGTGTTAAAATGTATGTGATTATATTTTAATTGGGCTCCTATCGTGTTGACAGACAGACCCAGAGAACACAGACTATGCTATGGAGCATGGAGCTACACGCAACTTCCAAGCAGAAAAACTTATTGAAGAAGAAGAGAAGCGATTTCAGAAGGAAAGAGAAGAGGAGGAGCTCAATAACCCAATGAAGGTATCCAAACAACAATGAATGTACTGGAAAATTGGCACAGCTGTTTGTCCCAGAGCTGTTTTATACTCCATCAGTAAAAGTAAAAACAGATCTTTGGAGGAAAACAACATTATAAACCCCTGCTGATAAATTTCGGCATTTTGGGTAGCAACAAAGAATCACAGTGGGGGAAAAAAGGACAGGTTACAGAAAGAGGGGAAAGTGCATACTCGGAAAATGAGAGATTGAATCTGAATGAATACAAATATGCTAGGAGCGGCCTTTTAGGCTTTTTCTTTGACCCAATAAACCAAACGGAAACAAGATGTTATGCCTCTGTATGTGAGAAATTTAGACAGATTAATATGCATATATTTGTGTTATAGGTTCTTGAAAATAGGACAAAGGACTCTAAAATGGAGATGGATGTATTAGAAAATTTGCAGGAGTTGAAGGAGCTGAACCAGCGGCAAGCAAATGTGGACTTTGATTCTATGTTGGTTCACTACAGAGAAACAGAAGAGGAAATTAAAAGAAGACAGGAAGAGGAAGATGAGAAAGAGATGAGGTAAATGGTTGAATTTTTGTAAAGTTGTAAATAGTTGAATTGAGTGGAAACTAGCACCATATTTTTTATGGAAAACTGTTCTAATACAAATTTTATTACATGGAAATTCTATAGGGCAATGCTGAATGAAGCTCGGAAAAGGCAGCTGACATATGATTCTGATTCTGATGAAGAAAACCCCCCTGTTTTGCCTAAGCAACCTGTGGACACCTTTCAAACTAATATTCTGGAAAAGGTAATTAACATTTTCCACCCATCCATTAAAGTATTTTTTATTTTTTTGTTTACAATGTGGAATAGCAGGTGAACAGAGCGATAGCATGAAACGGTAAAGGGTATGCAAACAATACAGTAGGTGCATTGATTTTCAAATTTCTATCTGGTTGTAATTAACAGATAAATTTTAAATTTCAGAGGCATAGGCATAATAAACAGTATCCCTGTTGGAGGCAGGAAATTTCTATGAGCAATAGTCTCACCGACTTGATTGATATGATTTTAGGCATGTAAACCCTATCTAAAAAAGTTTTGTTTTAGATAAAATTTAAGAAAAATATATATTTAAATATGATTCTTCAGTTCTGTTTCTGGCTTCAACACAGAGTTTCTGCCTGTTTGCGGTTTAAGTCTGTACTAGTTTCTGTGATGGATGCGGCGTCATAGCCCGGCGGCCACCCTCACCAACTTGTGACAAATGGCTGGTCAAACTCACCCACTGTGACACCAAAATGCAACAATGGCACTCTCCGCCTCACCCTGCGCAAAGATTTTCCAGCTTGTGGGACCACAATCGAAGTGCTAGTTGACCGAGAGTGATCGTCGCTGGGTTTCTTTAACTACACAGTTAGCTCTTTATTCTGCCACCACATATTTTGTCATAAATCTCAAATGTTCACAATATTAGCAATAACAATTATGACTTAAAATAAATGTAACACACACTGTCGCCACAGACCGGTAAATCCAGAAATTTACCATATGGCAACACTCTTCAAAGAGACAGGGGTTCTTTAAGTTCTGCATTAGTTTTACGATTCATTTTATGATTTTAAAAAATATTGTTTAATCACTTGCCGACCACCCACAGTACTTTTACTGCGGCTGGCCGGCACTGACAGACGGGATGAAGTACATGTACATCATCTAGCCTGCTCCAGATTGTGGATCCCGGTACCTGCAGCTATGTGATCACATAATCTCAATTTCAGCAAAGCTGTTATGATTGAATTCATTCATAAACAGCTGTGTTTCCTATGCTGTGATTGGCCCACAGCTATGATATGATACTTGTGCCAAGCACAGCATCCTGTACCATGTGATTAGCTGTAACCAATCACAGATCACTAATAACATTGCTGTTACAATGATTATCATTGTAACCGCAAAAAAAAAAATCCCTGATCACCCCCTCAGAATAGTACACTGAATTACTCTGATGAAAGTATGTAAAAACAAAAAAAAAAGTTACAAAAGGGAAAAAAAGTTAAATAAAAATTGAGTACATATAAATATATATTTTTTTTAACATAGTGGGCTCCATTCACAGAACCAGATCGCATGCAGTATTTAGGTGTTTTCCACGCGATCCTGAAAATGTCAATTCACTACTGCTTTATGTGGTATTTACCACATAAAGCAAAAACACTCTGTGAATACTGCATAAAAGATAAATTCACAAAAAAATGCATGCGATAAATTAGTAGTGGTCCCAGCATGCAGTATTTAAGTAACTGGCAGCCGCCAGCATCCTGAACAACCAGTAAACAACTTGGCCGTTAAGTAGCAGCTGGCAATTAAAGATATCAGGAAAAAACTTTTTTTTTTAAATTGCCAGACCCTTATCTGAACATGCAGCCCAGCAGGTGAGAAAAGGGACGGGATGAGCAAGCGCCCCCCCAAAATAACACCTTGTCCCTATGTTGATGGGGACAAGGGCTTCTTCCCCACAACCATGGTTGGTGGGGGGCTGCGGTCGGGGGGCTTATAGAAATCTGGAAGCCTTCTTTAACAAGGGGCCCCCAGATCCCAGCCATCCATCGTCAATCACAATGCGCGCCACCACAGCCAACCCAAAAAATAAAAATAAAAGTACTCCATACTTATTAAAATGGGTGGGGGCGGGATCTGGGGGCTTGTGGGGAAGAGGCCCTTGGGGGCAAGGTGCTTTGGGGGAGAAAGAGTGGACCTCCTCTCCCTTAACTGACCTGCCAGGCTGCATGCTTGGATAAGGGTCTTGTATGGATTTTGGGGGGGACCCCATGCCATTTTTTGTTTTAATTTTGGTATTGTGGGTTCCCCTCAAAATCCATACCTGGCCCTTTGGGGGGAACTCCCCCTGTCAAAAAATTGTGACGAAAAGTTACAAAAAACTCTCTGCAGAGACACTACCAGGGAGAAACGGGGTACTGTGTAATAAAGGGAACCTTCCTGACTGGCAGATCAGTTGGTGGTATTACAGGAGAGCTTCTACTTTAAGCCAACAACAATCTGCAGCTGGTCTATAGGAGCACTCTCTGCCCAGCTGCTGACCCTTACTTGAACCTTCCTACAGATATTGGGCAATAGGGCTAGTCAGCATGTCGGAACAGACCTCTGGTACATCTAGCTCTACACGCAAAATGGATATTAACGATGTTCCTGTCTTTAACCGCAGTGTAAAGGACTTATTGGCTGCATGTATTCTATTGCCATATATATTATAAGACTATACTCACTGCTAAGTACTAAGCGACATGTTATGTGTTTGATAATCTGTCCGGGGAATGTTTGGAAAGGAGCAGATGATGCGGGTAGACACTCCTCTTTGGGGAGCGATAGGTTCTCTACCCTGACCTAACGGTTGGCCGGGTCCTACCATGGGCTGGGGCCTGCGTGATGACTTCCCGCTCCCCTGAGGAGTAAGTTGCAGGTCGACACCGCCTAACCACCTCTCAGACCTTGTGCCCTGCACCCGGTCGGCTCAGCTTGTGGGATCGGGCGGGGGGTGCTGGGACGTGCTGGGACCCTACTTAAACCGGCAAACTAATATGTGGGGGGAACACAATATGTTGTTGTGCCTACTCCACCTAGAACGCTTATTGGTGCAACTGTGAAGAAAACGCACATAGCTCCTGTGTTGAGAAAACTGTATGGGACTTGTAAGACCAGAGAATGTTCATTAATAGGAAAGGTTTTCCAAGTTCCTAGTTATTGGTTGTAAATGTGACTTTATCATGGGACAAAACTCCCTGACTGGCTTGCCTGTTGTTCTCAGACAGGATGGGGGGATCCAGGGGGACGGTTTCCCCCTGCCTGGTCGTTCTCCCTTCCCCCTCCTCCCAGGCAGGACTGGTGGGGGTAGGGCGAAACATGCAACAAATAGCCAGAAGCATTGGATCCTTTGCCCCGCTGAGAATGATTCTACTGTTAATGTAATTTGTTCGCCTAAGCCGAGATGGGTGGGACGGGGTGGTGGAGCCCCTCGCGAGCTGTAGCTAGCCACTTCCCCACCTAGGCCGACACACACCAGACGGTAGTGCACATTGCAGAAATTTTCTTTTGCATCTTTAGTCACAGGTGCTGTTTCCACGTCACCTGAACACTCCCTCTTTATCTTCGATTCCTTGATCTTCTTCTTTCTTTTCCTTTCTCCCTCTTTCTCTCCTTATTCTTATTCTGTCCTTTCAGTCCTATACCAGTTCTTAATTTTCTTTTATTTTCCACTTTAACACCCTTGTTGTTCTCACCTCTCTCCCCCTCCCCCCCTTTCTTTCTTCCCCCCTCTACCCTCCCACTCCCTGGTGCAGAGAACCATGGACGACCTACGGGTAGTTTCCTTGAATGCTAAAGGACTCAACATCCCTGAGAAGAGACGTTTGTTACTACATGATCTGAAACGTCTCCAGGCGGATGTGGTATTCATACAGGAAACCCATTTCAGGAACGATAAGCTTCCTCTCCTCAGAAATAGACATTTCTCCACTGTCTATCATTCCACTAATAATACTGCTAAGTCAAGGGGGGTTTCTATTCTCCTCTCTAATTCTGTCAGACCCTGATGGACGGTTTCTATTTCTTGGGGGCATGATAGGCGACATCCAGGTGACTTTGGCGACAATTTATGCTCCTAATGAACGTCAAGATCGTTATATTGGGAAAACTCTTGAGAAGCTTGCCTCCTTCACTAGGGGCCAACTGATTTTAGGAGGAAAGGAATTCCCTTGACGACTTCTACCAGAAGACGAAACGTAAGTCGGGAAGGACGCGCTGACGTCACCGCCATTCGTTTCAGTGTACACGCTTGGCCGGCCGGCTGTTCAGATGCATATTTTAATCGGATCTATGTAAGTGCATTATCTTGTTCAATAAATCATCTGTGGTTTACTATATCACACTATTGGAAGCCTTTGTTTTTATGGTGGATGCAGTTTATGTTGGAGTGGATTTGGAGGTTGTAACATACTGCCCAGTGACTTGCTTCTGGAGAGGAGCGCTCCGCAATCCCTGAGGGGACCCTGGCCGGGTGAAAAGACTATGTGCTTTTTTTTGCCTAGATCTGGTAAGCGCACTCATTGTGCGGTGGCGGATTTTCACTAATTCGTGTGACTTTATAAGAACACTGGGTGTCCCCACTTCCCCCCTTCTCTACTCCATAGAATATGGATTTCTACTATTTTTTGCATATGATATTTAATTGTATCGATCTAAATAGTGGATACACACCTATGATTCATTGTATGTGGGCATATTTATTCTTAGAATATCTGTATACAGTTTGTGTCTCTGTTACAATTTACAATTTTTACATTCTAGCACTATTATCCCCTGTGACCTTTACATTGGGTTATGAGAACTGTCATTGGATTCTGGCTTACATCCATTTGTCAATAGACATCTGTACACTCCTATATAAATCTAGGTGTTTAATTAATTTTTTTAAAATATTTTTTATGTATTAACTTTTATACATTTCACCTTGGTATTTACATCTAGTGTAGCCCATTTTTCAATTCTTGCCTAGTGTGCCTTGTTATGGGTTGGGGTTGCTGCTATCTTTCTTTATTGCCATCAGCGCGGTATACCAATTAAAACCATTCATGTTTTTCGCGTGGACACCTATGGACCTATTAGGCACGGGCTGTGCAGTACAAGCTCTCCTGCATATTAGACTGTCGGTGTGGTTGGCTACCGGCCAGACCCCCGTTACTGCTCAATGCATCACCATCCCAATAATGGCAGGCTTGCCTATCCCCTCTGCAGAGCTTTAGACATTAATCCCCGCCACCACAGCCTGACACTAATCCGCCTACGCTGGGGAGGATTTTGACCTCCGCGGTTCTTACCAGGCTCATCTGTTCCTTCAGCGGAAACTATTGGTGAAATGGAGCCAGTGCGGCTGTGGACTCTGTCACGGGGATACTGGGGAGAGGTGTGAGCCGAGAGGTGGTTCTCCCTCCACCAGACCATCGCATACTGTCCGTGACTGGCATCCTGGTAAACCGTTGTGAGATGCTACCTGAGATTCCCACTTCCGAGAGGATAAATTCCCCATACTCAAAAATAGAGCCTATCCCCTAGCTTACCACTCCACAAATGCGACAGCTAAGTCCAAAGGGGTATCTATCCTGCTGTCCCACAAATTGCCTTGGAAACCCCGAGATATCCTACGGGATCCAAATGGGCGCTACCTTTTTATTAAGGGGCTGATAGGAGAGGAGATGGTGACACTTGGGACCATTTATGCGCCTAACGCCCAGCAGGACGCCTTCCTCCACCACGCCCTAGACACCCTTGAGCGTCTGTGGCGTAAGACTAAGTCACAGCAAGATTTCAGCCAATATAAAGCTGCTCTCCAACAATACCATTCCTGCCTTCACAATGCCAAACAGACCTACTTTACCACTCTTATCAACAACCTCTCACGGAGCCCCCGTCAACTCTTTTCTACCTTTTCTACCTTTAACGCTCTACTTCGTCCTCCATTACCTCCACCCACTACCTTACTCACTGCCCAGGAGATTGCTAATCACTTTAAAAATAAGATTGATACAATTCGTCTCGAGATCTCCTCTTTACAGATTTCTCACTCCCCTCACACTCTTTGTCCTCCTGCATAATCAATACTCTTGTTTAACCCAGCTACTATAGAGGAAGTCACTAAACTTCTCTGTAACGCCCACCTAACCTCCTGCCCCCTGGACCCCATTCCTTCTCAACTACTACAGTCACCCTCTGACTCCATCCTACACTCTTTAACTCATATCTTCAACCTCTCCCTCTCTACTGGCATCTTCCCCAACCCTCTAAAACATGCACTAGTCACTCCCATACCAAAAAAGGCCACACTGGACCCCACCAATCTTAACAACCTAAGACCCATCTACTTACTCCCTTTTGCCTCCAAAATCCTTGAATGTTTAGTTTACAACCGACTGAGTGACCACCTCACTGAAAACAACCTTCTTGATCCCCTTCAGTCTGGATTTCGTCCACAGCACTCCACAGTGTGGGAGGGAGATCAGGCGGACTTGGCGTCTTTCTTTGGTACTCTCAATTCCAATGAGAGAGGTATTGAGCTCTCATATGAGGCTAGTCAGACTGAAATACACTTCTTGGATTTGAATATAAGGGTCTCGGAAGGTATTTTTCAAATCCACAGATAGAAACTCCTTTATACCACTGACCAGTTGCCATTATGATCCATAGCTCAGAGGGGTTCCTAAAAGCCAATATATATGTCTACGTCGTAACTGCTCTGATTATAGTGAATTTCATAGTCAAGCTGATATTCTAACTCAGAGATTGTTAGAGAACGGTTATAATTTAGATGTTCTAAAAACTACTATTGATGAAGTTTCCCGTATGGACAGGGAATCCCTAATAAGGATGGACCCTCCTACCAGTGGAAGAGAAAAAACCTGTCCAGAGACACCTTTTATTACCACCTATTCTTGCCAAGCTAAGCTTGTCAAACGTATAATATCATGACATTGGCACATCTTAAAAAAATTATAGAATTTTGTCTGACATCTTGCCTAACAAGCCCACTGTCATCTTTAAGGGGGCTTCCTCAATTAGATCAAATATTGCTCCTAATGTATTGGATCCCCCGACTTGTAAAACCATTTTTTTTTCAAGATCTTACTGGATTTTACAAATGCAAAAAATGCAGGGTTTGCTCTTAGAATAGTCTTAAAGAAAGGAAGGTAGATAAGTTTATATCTACTACCACCCAATGTGAATTTAAGATTAGGCCATTTATCACATGTTCCACTAAAGGAGTTGTCTACTTGATCCATTGCCCATGTGGGCTACAATATGTGGGTAGGACCAAACGCCCACTTCAAGTTAGACTGAACGAGCACATTACAAATATTCTCACAGGTTTTAAGAACCATTCGGTATCAAAACACTACCGTGATGTTCATAATACAGACCCCTCTAATACACTGTTTTTAGGCATAGATAAGTATGAACCCCACTGGAGGGGCAGTTCCCTCATTAGACAAATTTCTAGACTTGAGATGTCTTGGATATATAAATTAAAGTGTTTAACCCTCGTGGTTTGAATGTGGACGTGAATGTTAACGCGTTTATTGACAACTCCTGAATCCCACCATTATGATAATTTGTTATGATTCTGTTTAGAATTTTCTATGTCTGTTCAACATACCTGATCCCATTACACAGAGAGGAGACGTTAGTATGTCAAGTATAATAGAATTAAGGTGGATATGGCGCAGCTCTGTTGTTCAATTATGTATTACTAGTAAATGTTGGTGTTGCATATAATTTCCAGTATGCTGGTGGGTGTTGACACAATTAAAAATAAAATTAAAATATAATATCCAAATGATTTCCTTTTTGTGATAAATAGTATAATACTCTTATTTCTAAAAGTAAATGGTATGGGTGGGTCACAAATGTAATAAATATCTTATGAAAATCAGTCAGAAAAATAAAATAAAAACCCTGTTTGTGACAGAAATCAAGAGGAGCTGGATAAAGAAATTAAGTGTTATAGTGAAGATCATACATGTAAACATATACTTAATCCTTATAGCTTAGAAATGACATATCTAAACGAATTATGTGCAAAATATAAATTATGTGCAAAAATAATGTGCAAAACACAGTCCTGGACACATATCATCCACAGAAATACATAAAGTGCAAATGTGCCAAAAAAGGTGCTATGACAAATATTCAAAAACGTCTCCTTAATGCGTGAAAAACAGTCTCAGAAGGCTATATTCAATTTCAAGGGGATATCCTCCCTCCGCATAAATGTTGGTGATCGCTCTAAAAGGTGAGAATTCACTGTGATATACACTTTCATTCCACACTGTGCATCAGGTGTTCCCCTCCTTTCACTGCAAACGTGTGGTCACTCACCAGAAAGCGTTCCCCACTGAAGGGGTACACGCTTAGTAGAATCACAAAAAGCCTGCTGTATTTCACTGCCAGAAAACACTCCCCTACTTTTTAATTTGACCATGTAAAGAGAGACAATATCTTGCGCAATATTGGTAATCCAAATTTTAATAGCCAGAATAGTAAAAACTCACATGTCTGCAAACAAAACTGAGCAGTTGCATCTAAACAGGATATCCGTCGTGTCCTCTGCGTTCCATGGCCCGAAACCGGAAATGACGTATAAGCCCGTCCTACGCGTTTCGTCATAGGACGTCTACTGGAGCGGTCCTCAAACAGGTGCATCTAATTTAGGATAATAAATGTAGTGGAGGTGGACATTTTAAAGGCAGACTAACAGGTCTTTGAGGGTCAGAATTCTAGCTGATAGACAGGTGTTCAAATACTTATTTGCAGCTGTATCATACAAATAAATAGTTTAAAAATCATACATTGTGATTTCTGGATTTTTTTTTTTTAGATGACGTCTCTCACAGTGGACATGCACCTACGATGACAATTTCAGACCCCTCCATGATTTCTTTTTTTTTTTTGTTTACAAACTTTTATTAGAAGGTATTTGCAATACAAAAATAATTGGGTATTGTATAGAAAATACATAGAAAAGAAATGCTTGAAGATTGACATAGGCTCAATACATATAGCAAAGAGGTGATAGGACATAGCAAAGAAATACAGAAGAAATTACATTATATAGCCAAACACGCCATACAAAATAATAAGAGTCTTGTTAGTTTAGGATAGTTACACGGTTATCCCAAATGGACCATTTTTCATCATAGATATGCATGTTGTCATGAATGGAGTGATATATCCTTTCGGTCAGTTTAACCATATTCATTCTATTAAGGACTTGTTGCCAGGGGAGATTGGGTGAGAGCCAATTGCAGGCTATTATCCATTGTATAGAGCTAAACAGGGAGTGAATAAGTCTTAGGCATGGTTTGGGAATATCAGGAATGTTTTGATAAAGTATACAGATATGAGGTGATAAGGTAATTCGTTTATTGGTGATATGGAATATCTCATTTGATGCATGCCTCCAGATGGGATCCAGGCGCTGACATTGCCAAAAGATATGATATAATGTACCTGTCATTTTACAGCCTCTGAAGCAGTCCGGGGACACTTCAGGATAAAATTTATGTATTCTGGCTGGTGTCATATACCACCGAATTAGTAATTTGGAAGGGGTTTCTTTAACCGCTTAACAACCGCCCCATAGACAATTGACGTCTACAGGGCGGTTGCTTAATTCTGGGAGGACGTCTATTGACGTCCTCCCAGAATCTCGCTTCCTGCGCGCCCCCTGGGGCGCGCACACGGGAACATCCGTGACCGTCGGGTCCGGGGGACCCGACTGATCACGGATCGGGGTGAATGGCCGCTGTGAGCGGCCTTTCTGTACACTAGTGCGGCAGTAAACTGCCGCGCTAGTGCACCACTTTCCGGCGAGTGTCGCCGGTAAGTGGGGCTAGGCACTAGTCAGCCCAGGGGGCCTGGGCTGCCAGTGCCTACAAGGGCACACGCGCGGGGTCCCCCGCGC
>BLSH010315312.1:23774-35881 GCA_018402905.1 Glandirana rugosa | reverse complement strand
CACTGATTACTGTGTAAATGCCATTGGCAGTGAAGGGGTTAACCTGCAGGGGGCGCGCTAAGGGTTAACTATGTTCCCTGGGCGTGTTCTAACTGTAAGGGGGACTGCCTATCTGGGGAAGGGAAGCGATCACAGCCTTCACGTACTGGAAGGCTGTGATCACATCCCTTCCCCCTCACACAGAGCGGAGGTCCGTGTTTACATACACGGACCTCCGCTCATTCGCTCCGGGGGGGCCATCGCGGGTAGCCGGCGGCAATCGAAGCCGCCGCACCCGCTCCCTGGCCCTCCCCGAACACAGTGAGCGCGCGGGCGCGCCTCCGGCGGCGCGCGCGCGCTCACAGTGCGCGTTATCGCAGCCGCCGTCGTATGACGGCGTTTTGCGATAACGAACCACTTTGTCGCCGTCAGATGCCGATCGGCGGTCGGCAAGTGGTTAAAACAAAACTCATTGAGTTTTACATGTCACTCTGGCACAGTACGGCAGAGACTGAGTTCCTACTTTTCATCTACGGTCATACTGTAAAGAGACAGGCAGAGCAGCCACTTGGTAACGTGAGATAAACATGAGGTTCCAGCTTAAATTTGAACCTTTTCCCTTCGGAACTATTTGATTAACTGTGATCTTCAGAATTTACAAGGGTTAACTGATTGAGATGTTTTTTTCTCTATGTAATCCTCATGGGGTACTAGAGTAGCGATTGGCTGATGAGAGGCACCCTAAAACTTTGGGTCTCATGAGGATAATTGCTATTCGGGGGGCACTGCCGTGCACTTTTTTCCGACCCCTCCCACAACCCCACAAGCTCCATAGGGGAGATCACAGCCTCTTTCTGTGGTGCAATTTCTAATATCCTTTGGGACATCGTAGATACCCAAGGATTAACAGACATTTTTTATTCTTTACGTACCTCAATACTTATCTTCTATTAGCCCTCTTCTTCTTTTCCTCTTCTCACCTCCTCTTTCTACTCTCTGCTTCTCTCTCTTTTCTCCGATATCTAAACTTTGCACCTTACCCCGAGGACTCTCCTTGGCTCTTCATATACGAGTGACCTATTCGGACATTGGTACATAACTACCTCTTTTTGTATCTCAGAAAAAGTCTGCCTCCACATCTGAACCTGCAATATGGCTTACTCCTCTCTGGGCCACAACCCCACAGTGGTTTCACATAACGTCAGAGGACGAAACATCCCGGAGAAACGTTCGACTCTCCTTCGGGAGCTTAGGAAAGGAAAGCCTAAATTTGTTTTCCTCCAGGAAATTCATTTTAGAACAGACCAGACTCCCAGGCTCACTGACTCCTACTTCACTGAAGTGCATCATGCGACCAACCAGACTGCTAAATCGAAGGGGGTGATTATCTTGGTGAGTAGAGACGCATCTTTCACTCTGACAGATAAGCTCACTGATTCAGAGGGAAGATTCATCCTTCTCAAGGGCAAATGTGGAAACACACCCGTTACATTAGCCAATGTATACTTCACGAACACCTCACATTTAACATTCTGCCTTAAGCTTGTTAGGTAATTGGAGGGATTTAGCGAGGGATGTTTGATTCTTGGAGGGGATTTCAATATCCCCCTGAATCCCTTAAATGACACCTCGTCAGGGAAGACCTCCATCACATACAGAATCCTCAAACAGATTAAACAACAACTGAACAATCTACAGTACACCTGATAGATTCTTGGCGCTTCATGCACCCAGATGATAAAGTATATACATTTTATTCGATCCCCCATGACCATCATTCACAGATTGATTATATTTTTTTAACCCAGAGAGACTTGCCCATCGTTACGGAAGCCAAAATAGGGATTCAGTCCATATCGGTCCATGTGCCAATATCTTTAACCCTGAACATGTTTGCCCAGACACAAAAACCTAATACATGGAGACTTAACGCTTCCCTACTCATGAACCAACAATTATTGCCTAAGATCACACACCACTTAAAAGAATTCTTTACACTAAACGCTACGCCAGAGGCAGACCCAATGGTAGTCTGGGAAGCCCATAAATGCACGATCAGAGGAGAGTTGATAAAGATAGGGGCACAACGTAAAAAAGGAAATGAAAGGGAAATTAACCGGCTGGTTGATAAAATAAGAACACAAACAATCACTCACTACTCATTCAGCGGCCACATTATTAGAGACAAGGAGATTACTCCACCAAACTCTACACGCCAAAACTAAAAGATTCCTCTTTTTCAAGAAAAAAATCCATTATGAACTAGGAAATAAACCTGGGAAATTCCTAGCTAGAGCTTTAAAAAAACCCAAATCTGCCAACCAAATCCAGGGAATTCTAAACAAAGAGGGGAAAATAGATGTTACTTCTGCCAATGTAGCCAAACACTTTCATGAGTTTTACACAAATTTATATAACCTACCCCCATATCATAAACCCGCAAACGCTGTAGGGCCTAGAGACCAAATCCTCCACAACTATCTGTCAACCTCAGGTTTGCCTAAACTGACCCAGGATGAGATAGCACAGTTAGAGAAACCATCGACACCCTAGAACTAGGGTTAGTCATCCAAGATTTGAAATGTGGGAAAAGCCCAGGGCCGGATGGATTTAGTTCCATCTACTATAAAACATTCAAAGAAATTCTATCGGAACCGCTTCAAAAGGCACTTAACTCGCTGTCAGTTAAACCCCCCAGGACACAGGATTTCTTATCCGCTGTTATCATGGTTATACCTAAGCCAAATAAGGACCCTTTGCACTGCACAAGCTATAGACCAATTTCGTTACTCAACCTTGATACAAAATTTCTGGCAAAGATCTTGGCCAACAGATTGAAGCCCCTGCTCCACACCATCATTGGTCAGGAGCAAGCAGGGTTTATGCCTGGCAGAGAGGCCAAAGATAATGTTATCAAGGCACTGAATTTACTTCATGTGGCAGGGGTGGGAGGGATCGAGGGGCTTCTCCTGTCTACGCGGAGAAGGCCTTCGATCGTGTGGCTTGGGATTACATGCAAGAGACTTGCAGATGGATTGGACTAGGGGGCACATGATGACGTGGGTCTCCTCACTCTATAGCAACCCTGATGCTAAACTGAAAATAAATGGCACCCTCTCAGAGAAAGTTCTTATTAGTAATGGCACCAGGCAAGGCTGCCCACTGTCCCCCATCCTGTTTATTATTGCTCTCGAACCTTTCATAAGGAAAGTAGTCTCATCCTCTTCTATACATGTGTTTCTACATGCTGGCAAAGAGTTCAAATTGGCTGCATACGCAGATGACCTCCTGTTCTTTCTAACCAATCCCCACATCTCCTTCCCGTCACTCCTTAAGGAATTTGAGACATTCAGGTACATTTCTAACCTAAAAATTGATTTTACTAAGTCAGAGGCAATGAATCTCACATTACACAAAGAAGCCCAACAACAAGCGCAAAGCAATAAACCATTTCACTGGGTTAATGGAGCACTCCATATACTTGGGAATCTGGCTCCCCTAACACTTAAATTCGCTTTTTGAACAAAATTTCTCACCGCTCCTGAGGGCCATTCAGAAAGAACTGCAGGAGTGGAATCTAAAGAGTTTCTCGTGGTTCGGGAGAGCGACCATATGCAAAATATCCATACTTCCTAAATTGCTTTACTTGTTCCGTACCCTTCCTATAAAAATTCCCCAGAGTTTTTTCAAAACACTCCACGCTATACAATCCCAATTCATTTGGGCCCACAAACCACATAGAATCAGACTGGAACTTCTGACTTCTGACCAGACTTAAAGAGAGAGGAGGTCTAGGCCTACCCAACTACCAACATTACTACCAAGCGTCTCTTTTAGCGAGAATAATTGACTGGCATTGCCATGACAAGATGAAAGATTGGGTCTCTTTAGAAGCAGCAATGAGCCCTCCCCCCCTAAAATGTTTACCTTGGATACGGTGGCAAATCCACTCTCACTCCCTGGGAACCCATCCACTGATAGGAACCACATTAGAGATCTTCCATCAACTGGCCAAAAAAACCTGCATTCTCAACACCCTTAGGTCCTCTTACCCTTTTGCAAAATAACCCAGATTTCACCCCGGGATTAGATAGTCATATAGGGAAGTCCCTGACCTCAGCGAAACCACTTTTAGCCCGCAACTGCTTCAACCAGAACACAATCAGATCATTCAATGACTTTAAAGCCCATAATAGTCTTCCAACACTTCCCTTCTGGACATACCTGCAAATTAGAAGCTTTGCCACTAAACCCCCCCTAAAAGCAGATTCTGGCAGAGACTTGATGAGTGTGGAGTCAGTGTGCCTGGAAGGAGAGTCATTACCAAAAACTACCTCAGTCCCTTAAAGATTGGATACAAAACTCTACAGAACCAGGGGTCGACAGATTCAGGTGTGGATGGTCTACAGATCTTCAGATCAACTTGGCACAATGGCATAGAGCGTGTATTTTTGCTCACAAATTCTCTTGTAGTACAAAACTACAAGAGACAGCTTATAAACTGCTCACTAGGTGGCATGCCACCCCAGACAAACTCCACAAATGGTTTCCCCAGTATTCTGACCGCTGCTGGAGATGCCAGACAGAGAAGGGCTCGCTTTTGCATATTTGGTGGCAGTGCACTCCAATCTTGACCTACTGGACAAAAGTCAAAGAGGTCATACAACATATAACAGACACAAAGATAACCCTTGATGCTGCGTGTTGCCTCCTCCATGTCTCAGATTGCTCATTCAAACAATACAAACATTCGCTTTCCAGACATTTGTTGAATGCTATGAAAGCACTCATCCCGTTATACTGGAAATCCACAAAGGTCCCTTCCATTAGGGAATGGCTATTAAAGATCAACGAGATTGGTGAGATAGAGGAGACAATAGCTCAGGCAAACGACACTGCTACCCAGTTCCTCAAAACCTGGTCACCGTGGTTCAGCTTTAAATACTCGCAAATATTTAAAGATTTGACATCATCTCCCCACCTAGCTTCCTAGGAAGCTCTGCTCAGGGATAGATACTGCTTCCTCTCCTTACTGGTTATTGATGTGCCATGAATGGACCACTCAGGAGACTCGGCACTCTGGTTCTCGATCGTGAACAATTCACTCAGGGAATTTATATAAACCATCCAGAAAAAAGGCAACACACACCAATTGCTATGTTCGATGATCAAGATCATTTAAAGAAGGTACACCCAATTATCCCCCTTTCCCCCTCCCATCCTCCCTTTCCCTCGCTCCACCTCTTCTTTCTCTCTTTATCTTTTCTCTTTCTCCCTCCTCCTTCTCCCTCTATCCATTAGAGTCGACTCATAAGAGTCCTTCACATTCAGATATACCCATATATGTGACAATTTGGTTTTTGATGTTGATAACAATAGTTGGCATATTACAATCAATATAACATTATGTACTAGAATGTTACGCAGAAGGAGGATCCTTCTTGGAGGATAACTCAAGGGGACTCATTGTTTAACTAATTGTTTTATACAATTTTTTGTTCCTGCGGACTCTAATCTTCCTTGTACACTTTTCTCAAATCTTAATAAACTTAATGTTTAAATATGGAAAAAAAAAAAACTTTTTATTTATAATCACAAACAAAAACCCCACTGCTACATGCACTTATATTTTATGGTTCAACGATCTGCACCGTTATGACAAGCATAATTTGTTTCAACCTCTTGTTCAAGAGTCTCTCCACCAGATAGGATGTCCAGGGGACCCAGACTATACCCCAACCTTATTCCTGGCTATTAAGGATGAGCTTGGGCGTGTTCGCAAGTGCACGTGCCTGAGCCCGCCGGGAAGTGAACCTTGACTGCGCCAATCACAGGCAGTGAGACATTTTCCAGAGGCGCGGCTGCATTGATCAGGGAATGTCTCATTGCCTCTTGTTAGCGCAGTCCAGGGTTCACTTCCCAGCGGGCTCGGGCACGTGCACTTGCGAACATGCTCGAGCCCATCCTTACTGGCTATCAGTATTGTAAAACCTTTTTGGAATGTTCATATTTGTCCATAACCTGCTATGTCATACGTATCTAAACAATTGTCCCGCTCAGTGTCGGATCTCAATGTTTGACAAAGTCTGCAATAGTTCTTATGTTCTTTGATATTTGTTATTTGTAAAACTCTTCAATAAAAACTATTGAAATATAAGAGTCTCTCTACCTACCCGGTACCTCTACACAACATTGCACTTCTACTTGGCTCCAGAGCACTCCACCTGAAAGCCGTCAGAATGTCAATACCAGTATGTGTCTTGGCCACATCTTTAGATAATACTTAAAATCTGGCCTGTTAGTGGGTCCTGAGGACAGGAGTTGAGAACCACTGCCTTAACCACTTGCCGACCGCCAACCGCAGGTTGACAGCGACAAGGTGGTTCGATATCGCAAACCGCCGTCATATGACGGCGGCTGCGAGATCGTGCACTGTGAGCGCGCTGCCGGAGGTGCGCTCGCACGCTCACTGTGTCTGGGGGGGCCAGGGAGCGGGTAGGGCGGACTTGATCTCCGCCGGCTACCCACAATGCCCCCCCCTGCAGTGAAAGAACGGTGGTCCATGTAAGTAAACACGGATCTCCGTTCTGTGAGAGGGGGAAGGGCTGTGATCACAGCCTTCCTCTATATGGAAGCCGTGATCACGCCCCTTCCCCTGCCAGTCAAACATTAAGACAGTTAGAACACGCCCAGGGAACACGGTTAACCTCTTCACTGCCAATGACATTTACACAGTAATCAGTGCATTGTTATAGCACTGATTGCTGTATAAATGCCAATGGTCCCAAAAAATGGTCCGACATGTCCTCCACAATATCGCAGTACCGCTAAAAATCTCAGATCACCGCCATTACTAGTAAAAAAATTAAATAAAAACCACAGAAATTAATTCTCATCATCCGTAAACGCGGCAACTTTTGCGCAAACCAATCAATAAACGCCGATTGCATTTTTTTTTATCACAAATATGAGAAAGAATATAAATCAGCCAAAACCGTTGAAAAAAATGTTTTTTTATATTTTTGTTTTTGGATTTGTATTTTAGCAAAAAGTAAGAAATGTGGGTTTTTTTGCAAAATTGTCGCTCTTCTTTTGTTTATAGCGGCGATCAGAAATGACGCAGAGGGGATCAAATACCCCCAAAAGAAAACTCTATTTGTGGGAACAAAAGGACGCAAATTTCGTTTGGGTACAACGTCGCATGACCGCGCAATTGTCAGTTAAAGCAACACAGTGCCGAATTGCAAAAAGTGCTCTGGTCCTAAAGCGTGAAATCCTTCCGGGGCTGAAGTGGTTAAGGAAAGCAGGCCTAACAGAGCTTGGTTATCCCCAGATGGTTGTGCACAATCTTATAGTTCCTGGCCAGACAGCACCAGGACTGAGTGAAGAAAGCAGGAAAGGGGACCTGTAGTCTAGACTGGTCAGGGGAGGGTCATGTATGCTGCAGAGAAATGTCCATTCCACAGTCCAGAGGCTGGTGGTGGTCTGGGAAGGCTAAAGCTGGCTACAAAATCAGGGCATGTACATGTTAGCATGCACAGTGCTATTTGTTTAAGGCTGTGAACATGCTTACTCAAAGGAAAAACTCAAAATTAATCATCATCTTCAAAGAATTTCTAACATATTTCTTTTTTTTTTATGGAAAACGACATTGCTCCTAGGACCAATTCTGTTTAACTTCATTAACAACATGGACAACAATGTCACAACAGGAAATAGCAATGTTACACGTGACCCCTGATGACGTCAGTTCATCTGACGAAATGCTGTTGGGCAATGTGACAACCGAACGTCACTTCCGCTTGTATTGAACGCAGGAGGAGCGCTCGGTGCGTCCCCTGCACTTTGTTTTGCAATTGCCTGTCAATCTTTTAAAACTTATTTTAAATAAATGCCACAATATACTTCACGATGCAAGCCTCCTTGATCTTTGCATGAGCTGAGTGGACCTCGCATTGCAGAACTGTGGAATCCCTACTTACCCACAAGCGCTTCTGATCTCTGTGATGGGGATCACAGAGATCTGGTAAGTGGGCACTTCTGTCATTTTTCTCTGGTGGAGGATCGCACAGTTACTTGTTTTCACCTGAGACCTGGATTGAATTCTGGCAATTTATTGGAGATTATGAAGTCACTTTATTTATTTGGTATTTGATATTCACCTATATATCCATCGGACATAATTTTGCTAATTTGCACACCGAGTTGGACTTTACATTGACTCATAGTCCTTTTGCACATGGTTCATTGATCTACAGGTTGTTATAGTGCACTTTCTTCAGGAATATTGGATTTACAGTTTGCTATATTGCACATTTAACTAAGAACATTGGACATTACTATGTACATCAAATTTGGAATTTTCTGATTCCTGACCCCTAGGGGCCAGTCCTAATAATGCACTTTATTTTGTTTATTTTGTTAAATGTAAACACTTAAAGCGGAGTTCCACCCTAAAGTGGAACTCCCGCTGGTTGGATTCCTCCCCCCCTCAGGTGTCACATTTGGCACCTTTCGGGGGGGAGGGGGAAGAGGACACCTGTCTTTAGACAGGTGTCCTTTTCCACACTTCCGGGAGTTCTGGCCGGCGGACGCGGCAGATGACGTCAGAAGCCGGCTCCCTCCTCCCTGCTCGCTCTGCTACTGGCCGCCTGGCCAGTAGCAGAGCGTGGCAGAGCTCGCGCATGCGCGGTAAGGTGCCCGGCGTGAAGCTGTACTGCTTACACGTCCGGGTTCCCTTACCCGCGATGGAAGCGGCTGCACCCGTCCCCCGATCCGAAGATCGGCGGCGGGTGCCGACATCGCTGGAGTCCAGGACAGGTAAGTGTCCTAATATTAAAAGTCAGCAGCTACTGTATGTGTAGCTGCTGACTTTTAATTTTTTTTTTTAGCCCGGACCTCCGCTTTAAGTGATTATTGATTTATGCACTATATGCAATTTATACTTTCATGTAAAGTGTTGTTACCCTACCTTAGTGGTCAGGCTTAAGAGCGCGGTTAACACATACATTAAGACAATGTTACAAGAAGACCTAGTTAGCCACCTCAATACTGGGCACTTTCATCCCCTTCCTGCCCAGGCCATTTTTTGTTTAGTTTCATTTCGTTTCGATTCATTATGTAACTAAATTTGTTTAGTTGAATTAGTTGCATTCGTTATATTCGTTTTCGTGATTAGTTTCGTTTCGTATTCGAATTCGAAAAAATTTGACCGGATTCGAAAAAATTTGACCGCATTCGAAAAAATTTGACGGCATTCGAAGAAATTCAACCACAATCGAAAAAAATCGACCGCATTCGAAAAAATGCCACCAAATTCGAAAACACTACCAAATTAGAAAAAAATTGATCTATATAAAAAAGTTTAACTGCATTTGAAAAACCATCTGCCTTTGACTGAATTTGAAAAATTCTACAGAATTTGAACTAATTCAACAAATGCCAAAACTGATTTAATCTGTATCTGAAATTCTGAATTCAAAATCAAAACTACATTTGAAATAGAATTTTTATTCAATTTAAATGCAGCTTTTGTATTCAATTATTGATGCTGACTGTCAGATAATTCAAAAGTGAGTAATTTAAAACATACAATTTTTGTTAATTGCATAAGCACAGCAGGCATATTTTTGAACACCACTACCAGAACTCCTCTGTATGGCACTGGCACGGAATATATAAGGCCACCACTGACAGCCATTTTGTGAGAGAGAGAGAGAGAGAGGAGAATGAGGGGAGAGGAGAGAGAAGTGCTGTGAGAAAGTGAGATATTTAGTGAGTTTTGCTGTTTGAGTGTTGTGTTTTGTTGCACTGAGTGGCTGCAGTGTGTCTGAGTCGTCTGATGTGGAGAGGGAGGTGGTTGGTGTGGAGTGTGAGGGTGAGAATGTGGTTGTGCATGAAGGTGAGGATGGTGGTGTGTCTGAGGGTGAACCTTTGCATTATTTTATGGGAGTGTTTGAGAGGGTAAATGTGTGTGGCAGATCGTCTGAGGGTGCGGATGATTTTAATTGTGGTGGTGTGGCTGCGTTGGAGGGTGATGATGGTGTGAGCATGCGTGGGCAGTGGAGGCGTGGCCATGGTAAAAAAACATGCTTCAGGGAAGCGTGGAGGAGAGGAGGATCAGACTACCACCAGTAGTACTATCACCTCTCAGAAAGAGGAAGGAGGGAGGACAAAAGACAAAACAAAGCAGTAGTACTTCTTCAGTACTTCCAGTGGTACGTCCAGATCCAGTAGTACCAACTTCTACAGCTGTGCATGACTCCACACATAAACGGGGCCCCCACTTCAGCACCGCTGAAAATATCAAGCTTGTGGAAGAAGTGGAAAAAGAGCAGTACACCCTGTTCTCATCCACCACAAGCCTCAACCAAAAGACAACAGCCTGGCAATGTGTTGCCATGGCAGTGAAAGGTGTGCAGGGGGTCGAGCGCACTGCACAGTGTGTACACCATTGGTAAGTAGAAGTAATCACATACACTTTACCTCTTCCTTTTCTCTCTCTCATCTCCTGTTGTATTTCCATAGTCTCTGACCATCTCCTATAGTATGTCTGCAGTCTCTGACCATCTCCTGCTTTATTTCTGAGGTCTATGACCATCTCCTGCAGTATTTTTCGACTCTCTGAACATCTCCTGTACTATTTTTGTAGTTTCTGACCATCTCCTGTAGCATTTCTGCAGTCTCTGACCATCTTCTATAGCATGTCTGCAGTCTCTGACCATCTCCTGCTTTATTTCTGAGGTCTATGTTCATCTCCTTTAGTATTTTTTTACTCTCTGAACATCTCCTGCACTATTTTTTATAGTTTCTGACCATCTCCTGTAGCATTTCTGTAGTCTCTGACCATCTCCTATAGTACGTCGGCAGTCTCTGACCATCTCCTATAGTATGTCTGCAGTCTCAGACCATTGCCTACAGTATGTCTGCAGTCTCTGACAATCTCCTGTAGAATTTTTGTAGTCTCTGACCATCTCATACAGTATATCTGCCGTCTCTGACCATATCCTATAGCATTTCTGCAGTCTTTGACCATCACCTGTAGCATTTATGTAGTCTCTGACCATCTCCTGTAGCATTTATGTAGTCTCTGACCATCTCCTCCAGGATTTTTGTAGTCTCTGACCATCTCCTATAGTATGTTTGCAGCCTCTGACCATCTCTTATAGTATGTCTGCAGTCTCTGACCATCACCTACAGTATGTCTGCAATCTCTGACAATCTCCTGTAGTATTGTTGTAGTCTCTGACCATCTCATACAGTATATCTGCAGTCTCTGACCATATCCTATAGCATTTCTGTATTCTTTAACCATCTCCTGCTGTATTTCTGTAGTTTGTGACCATCTCCTGTAGTATTTTTGTAGTATCTGACCATCTCCTGTAGTATTTTTGTAGTCTCTGACCCTCTCCTACAGTATATCTGCAGTCTCTGACCATCTCCTATAGCATTTCTGCAGTCTCCGACCATTATCTGTAGCATTTATGTAGTCTCTGACCATATTCTGTAGCTTTTTTGTAGTCTCTGACCATCTCCTCCGGTATTTTTCTAGTCTCTGACCATCTCCTACAGTCAGAGGCGGCTCTAGACTTTGTGAGGCCTAAGGCAAAACTTAGACACGAGGCCCCACTCACGCCCATAATGGGAAAAATAATTCAAGCGATAAGAAAATTAACTATATAAACTGCATATATTAGAACTTTAAAGTGTGGTGTCAGTGTTCTCCCTATCTCAGTGCTGGTGCCAGCGAGGGAGATAGCAGCAGAACAGCCAATCAGCAGGCAGTGCCAGCGCAGGATGCAGAGTGCCTGAGCTACCGTGGCTGTGGTGGAGAAGGGGGGTACAGAGGTGGCTGTGGAGGGGGAGAAACGGTGATTCGGGGGGGAGGTGTCGGTGGAGACATGGGGGGAGGGGGAGGTGTCGGTGGAGACATGGGGGGAGGTGTCGGTGGAGACATGGGGGGGAGGTGTCGGTGGAGACATGGGGGAGAGGTGTCGGTGGAGACATGAGGGGGAGGTGTCGGTGGAGACATGGGGAGAGGAGGAGGTGTCGGTGGAGACATGGGGGGAGGAGGAGGTGTCAGTGGAGACATGGGGGGAGGAGGAGGTGTCGGTGGAGACATGGGGGGA
>BLSH010315297.1:70411-86351 GCA_018402905.1 Glandirana rugosa | reverse complement strand
GGTAACTGTTGCCTTCACCCATAGGTTGGTGCAATTCTCTGCCCAGACATCCACAAAATGTGCCAGCCTGGACCCTACTGCGAATGTCTGGGGCTGCACACAGTCAAAAGGGCTTGGCCGGCTCCTGCGGGGCTTTCACGGCCTTTTGGCCGGGTGCCCTGAGGAAGGTAGATCGGATACCCTTCCATCTGCCATCTGACCCTCTGGCTTGTCTGTTGGACCTTGGTTCCCTGAACCTGGAGGAATGAGAACGATTGGGAAAATATCTTGCTCGCCTCTGCTTCCTGTCCTGCGGAAGTAGGCCTGACTTGCCCCCCGAGATTCTTGAGCTGTTTCCATCTTACTGCCGAATAAGGCCTTGCCGTCAAAAGGAATTTTGCACCAATTCTGCTTTGATGATGCATTGGCGGCCCAAGGTTTCAACCATAGGGCCCTTTTAGCTGTGACAGAGTGTAGCATTGCCCTCGTTGAACATTTGATCGTATCTATAGCCGCCTCACCGATGAATTCGGATGACACCTTGAGTTCTTCTAGAGACCAGATAATATCTGCTCTTGGAACCCCTTCTTTTAAGGCCGACTCAACATTTTGAATTCAGACCTTCAAGGTGCTGGCCACTGAGGTGAGGGCTACAGCTGGACAACAGGCTGCTTCAGCCACTTGATAGATCCTCTTCAAGTCCAGATCTATCCTCCTATCCATTGCATCTTTAAAAGCGGTTGAATCCTTCATCGGAATGATAACTTTCTTGGCCAGCCTGACCACTGCCACATTCACCACCGGCAGGGAGTCACGTGAGACTACATCTGCCTCCTGCAGGGGATACAGCTTATGCAGTTTTTGTCTGTTTGGGGGCTTCCTCTTCCTCCCATGTAATGGCCTGCTTGATTGCCTGGATATATGGATCCACCAGTGAGAAGCTAAATCTGAGTTGTTCTGGGTCGCTCTCTGAAGAGGAGGAACTGCTGGCTTCTGCCTGCTGTGCAGACTCTGCCAAGAAGGCATTGACAAGTGGAGCACTACCTGAGGTCCCTGGTTGATCCTCTATCAGGTTTTCCTGGCTGGTGCCACTAACATGCTGTCTGGCTGGAATAATACAAGTAAACTCTGAGATGGAGTCCTGCACCACATTTTTCAGTAAGGTTGATATTCAGTCTCTTGCTCTCTGTCCACAGCAAACTCTTCCAGGCAACCCCTGCACACTAGCTTGTTGGGCATTGGGGCTGCTCCACAGGCCCAGCAGGTCTTATTACTAGAGCGCTGGTATTGCTCAGGAGAAGAGGAGGCATGTTGCCTCTTTTTTTACTTCTTTGTGGAACAGGAGCGGTGCTGTCATGAACCCATAGTCATTCATGTCCTTTCTGATTGCTTACCTCTTGGTTGTGTCAGCTTAGAGGCCGTTCACATCACCACCTGTGGGCTGAGTGATCTCCTCTCAGTGAACTCCACCCTAGTCTTCAATTAAGCAAACACTATTTAAGACCATGTGCTGCAAACCCTCCTTGCCGATCAATGTTGTGTGTGTTTGGCTTCATGTGTAGTTGTTCCTGTCGTATGCTGAGTCCATTTCCATTTACTGACTTTTGGCTTGTCTGACTATCCCTGCCTGCTTGATACCCCGATGTTCAGCTTGTTCTCTGTTTGCCCTTAACAAACATGGCGAGTGGCGTCCCCACCGGCCACTGCACATGTGCAACCGGTGCAATGACATCATCATCGGGGTACCCAGAATGAGAAGCCGATGGCGGCTGTGCTCGCCCTATAGGGCAGAAAAAAATACCCCAGTAAGGCTTACACTGTCCCCCCAGACAGCAGGAATACAGGGCCACCGCCGGGATCTATGAGGGGGAGAAAAGGATGGAAAAGAAGGAAGAAGGTGACCACAGATGGTAAGAACCCAAACAAGGATAAGGGACAGCAAACCCTAATTAGCCCAGGTGGCCAAAACACATGAAATAAGTAGTAGCTGCCCCCCCTCCACACCTCTGCCCACAGTCACTGAGTAAATTGGCAGATTTTGTATCTAGTGAGAATACACTACAGGCCCCAGCAAGACCCACAGAAGGGGCTCCCAAGGTTATGGCGCATTTAGCAGCCCGAGCCTAGGACTTCGTACTGGGAGAGGCTCGACCCAGCCGGATGCTGCACAGAGGCAGAGGTGGGGACATAACTGCTTACTTCATCACTGGTGCGTTAAGGTATGAGGAAAAAAGAGAGAAGGGGGGGGGGGCAGCTAACTACGCTTTTCTATGCTATTCACTGGTCCTGAGGGAGTGGTCAACAGGCGCAGATCTATCACTAGTATGCTGCCATGTTGGTGTCAGGAAATTACATTTTCAAAACTCGTTATGCTTTTTAGAAAATACCTTGTAGTGTTTGCTTTCCAAAATGGGTTTATTTTGTGGGTTTTTCCATCACCCTGGTTCTCCAGAGCGTCCAAAAATATCATAGGTAGTCAGAAAATTCAATGCATAACTTACATGTAATTTATCCTCGATGAAAGTCCAAAGGCGCTCCTTGGATTTTGGGCCACTATATGTGGCTAGGCTGTGAAAAAGTCTCACACATGCTGTATCCCCATTCTCGGGAGGCATAGCAGAATGTGTTGTGGGGTGTAATTCTAAGTACACATATGCTGTGTGTGAGACATAACTTGTTAAAGTGACAACTTTGTGAAAAAAACAAATTTTACCTAAAGTGTTACTAAACCCACAACAGTAAAATCAGTCTGTATATGCAGCAAAGAATGCTTGTTATACTCACTGTGGAACCTAAGGGGTTAATCCTTTGCATTGGGTACAAAGGCTGTTTGATCATGTCTCTCTGATCCTCCTCTTCTTTCACTGTCTCCAAAAATTAACCTGCTATTTACAGGGCCAGGGGATGGGCTGCACATGCTCAGTTTGGTGTGTATTGCTAGAGAGTTTTGTGCGTGTGACCAGCACAGGGCCAATCAGCACTGTCTTGAAATATCAAGACCAAGGATCAGGGTAGAATGAAAACTCCTCCTACAAGCTTTACTAGGAACTGATACAAGTTACAAGGCTACTATATACTGCTGATGAGAAAAGGTATTTATCCATTTATATTTACTAAAATAATTGCATTTCTGTGTTCTGTGGGAGACCAGATATAGTGAATGCTTGGTCCTGGGTTTAGTAACGCTTCAATTTCATAATTTTCTGAAAAATTATGAAAAAAAAGGAAATGTGGGGAGTATTTGTGCTTGCTGTCCTGCCATTTTAGGGCCTCAAGAAATGAGATAGGCAGCCAGTACATCAGGATTGATCAATTTTCAAATATATGTACCATAGTTTGTAGACTCTATAACTTCTACACAGACTAAATAATATACACTGATTTGGGTTATTTTTAAAGAAATGTAGCAGTATAATTTTTCGCTTAAATTTATGAAGATAAATTACTTATTTCACAATTGACCGAGTAATTCACACTCAAAGTGAGTGTGAAAGAGGACCTAGTTGATGGAGAGTGTGATGAGTCTGAAGCATTATGGGTAGATCTGTACATGGGTGTGCACACTACAGGGGTTATCATTGGAGTTTGTTATAGACCCCCCAGTGTTAAAGAAGAGGTGGAGCTCCTTGCACAGATGGAAAGGGCTGCAAGGACTGGGACAGTGAAAATAATGGGGGATTTTAACTACCCGGAAATTAACTGGAGTAATGGCACTCCTGGGACAGTTAAAGGGCAAACATTTATAAATCTATTACAGGACAATTTTATGATCCAGTTTATTTAGGCCCCAGCTAGGAATGACGCTTTGCTGGACCTGGTAATCTTGTGCAGAGCTTATTACCAATATTCATATAAAAGAACATCTGGGTAGCAGTGACCATAATACAATTTCATTTAATGTAAGCTGCAAGCAACAAACACATAAAAACACTTAACTTCAAGAGAACAACTTTTACAAGGATGAGGGCTGCTCTCCAGGACTTAGACTGGAAGGGAATATTGGCATTGATGAACACAGAACAGAAATGGGAATTTTTCAAAAAGACTGTATGCAAACTCACGGCAAAGTATATTCCCATGGGCAATACGTTTAAAAGGCTAATAATAAAACCTATGTGGCTCACGGCCAAAGTTAAGAAAGTTATAAATGATAAGAAAAGAGCATTTAAAAAATATAAAAATGAAGGAACACTATCATCTTTTAAATATTATAAAGAATATAACAGAATATGTAAAAAGGAAATCAAGGATGCAAAAATTCAAAACGAACGACAGATTGCAAAAGATAGGACAAACCCCCAAAAATTCTTCAGATATATTAATAGTAAAAAGGTCAGGTCTGAGCATGTAGGCCCTGTACAAAATAATCTACAGTGGGTGACTGGGGACAAAGAGAAGGCAAACTTATTAAATACTTTCTTCAGCTCTGTGTATACAGATGAGTATGGGAGAGCTCATGTCCATGTCGGGGATGGTAGTGACACAGCCCCAAATGATCCACAATGGCTCAAAAGTGAAATGGTCCAGAAGTATTTAGACAGAATAAAGGTAGATAAAGCACCTGGACCAGATGGCATCTAGCCACGGATCCTAAAAGAATTGAGCTCTGTAATTTCAAAGCCATTGTATCTACTTTTTAGGGACTTCTTAATGACTGGAATAGTACCACTGGATTGGCATAGGGCCAATGTGGTGTTCATATTTGAAAAGGGATCAAAGTCTTTACCAAGTAACTATAGACCTGTTAGTTTAACATCTATAGTCGGGAAGATACTAGAGAGTTTAATAAAAGACCACATAGAAAACTGGCTAAAAGAACACATTCAGAGAGTAGTGGTTAATGATTCTTACTCTGAATAGTCTAAAGTTATCAGTGGTGTACCCCAAGCTTCAGTGTTGGGGCTCTTACTTTTCAATATATTTATAAATGATATAGGCTCTGGGATTAAAAGTACAATTTCAGTGGGTGCAGATGACATCAAGCTATGCAATGGAATAACGTCCTTACAGGAGGTCTCCAACTTACAAGCAGACCTCAATGCACAGTTTAATTGGGCGACTATGTGAGGTTTAATGTTGATAAATGTAAATTTATGCACTTGGGAGCTAAGAATATGCATGCATCATACATACTAGGGGGACTACAACTGGGGGAATCAATAGTGGAGAAGGATCTTGGGGTTTTGGTAGATTATAAGCTTAACAATGGCATGCAATGCCAAGCTGCGGTTTCCAAAGTGAGCAAAATCCTTTCTTGTATTAAGAGATGTATGGACTCCAGAGAGAGGGAGATCATTTTGCCCCTGTACAAATCATTAGTAAGACCTCATCTGGAATATGCAGTTCAGTTTTGGGCACCAGTTCTCAAAAAGGATATCGGTGAACCGGAGAAAGTGCAGAGAAGGGCAACCAAACTAATAAGAGACATGGAGGAGCTCAGCTATGAGGAAAGATTAGAGGAACTGAATGTGTTCTCTCTTGAGAAGAGCAGATTAAGGGGGGTATGATCAACATGTACAAATACATAAGTGGTCCATATAGTGAACTTGGTGTTGAGTTATTCACTTTAAGGTCATCACAAAGGACAAGTGGGCGTTCTTTACGTCTAGAGGAAAAAAAATGTAATCTCCAAATACAGAAAGGTTTCTTCACAGTAAGAGCAGTGAAAATGTGGAATATACTCCCTCCAGAAGTGGTTCTGGCCAGCACAGTAGATTGCTTTAAAAAAGACTTGGATTCTTTCCTTAATGTAAATAATATAACTGGGTACTAACTTTTTTAGGTAAAGCTGATCCAGGGAAAATCCGATTGCTTCTCGGGGGATCAGGAAGGAATTTTTTCCCCCACTATAGCAAATTGGATCATGCTTTGCTGGGGTTTCTTGCCTTCCTCTGGATCAACTGTGGGTGAAGGATTGTGTATATGCGATTGCATGGTTATATATATTTTTTCTTTTTTTTTATTGGTTGAACTAGATGGACTTGTGTCTTTTTTCAACCTGGCTAACTATGTAACTATGTAATTGTCATTGAAAGTGTGACAGCACTGAAAACTTAAAAATGGCCTGGGCATGAAGGGGGTGAAAGTGTCTGATATTGAAGTGGTTAAAGAAGCTGGCAATAACATGTAATTTGCCAGCAATTTAAATGGTATATTATTTTCTTTGTAATTGTCACTTTTGCTGTAGCCAGGGCTGGGACAAGGTGTGGGCAGGAGGGGCGGCTGCCCTGGGCACTCTGGTATTATGTGAGGTGGGAGGGGGGTGCCACAAGGAGATTGGGAGTTATTTGTGTTGGAAGCGGAACAGGGCATAAGTATTGTTCTAGGAGGGTAAATTTGGGGAAGGGAGTGGTGATTTAGGGGAATTTGTGTTGGGAGGGGGATGGAAGGGGAGATTTTGCTAGGAAGGGGGATTTGGGGGGAATTTGTGCTAGGAGGGGGTAATTTGAAGTGGGGGAGAATATGTGTACTAGGAGGGGAACTTTAGGTGTAGAGAATTTGTGCTAGGAGGGGTACTTTTTTGGGGAAGGGGGTGTTTGAGCTGGGGGGGCAAAGATTTGTGCTGAGAGGGGGGATTTAAGCAGGGGGTCATTTTTTTCCAGGGAGGGGGGGAATTTATGCTTAGGGGGTAAGCATGTAGATTAGTGCTTAGTGTTTTTGTGGGGGGATTTTGCTGACACATAATGCTCATGCATCTTTGGGGGGGAGGGCACAGTTTGGCATGCTCTGCCTGGGCTCTAGATGACTTTGTCCCACCACTGGCTGTAGCAAATACATATCGGACCTGTTAATAGGTTACCTCACACAAAAAATGTCACCCACAAAATCAATACCAGAACCTTCGGAATCTGGGAGGAAGTTTTAATGGGACTGGTTTATGAGTTTCTAAAATACATGTGGGACTCTGCTTCCAATTGAAAATTGATTGTCCTTAATGTCCCTGTTCAATTTTCTTTTTCTTAGGTATGATTTCTTTCTCAAATGTATTGCTATTTTCACTCAGGACCTTTCTGGATTTAGTAAAGAAGCAGTAGAGTTTTCCAAAGCCTTTAAGCTGTCCTGGACATTTTTTTTTTACATTTAATAAACATTTTTGCACATAAAAGATAAGGTACATCTATTTAGTTGTGTAAAATTTGGCCAATTCTTGCCACTGCTAGGGATGAGCTCATTGTTCGTCTTAACCAAACACTGGCTGTTTAGACATTCATCTGAACACCAAATGTTTAGGGCATTCATCATGGACGAACGTGACAGCTTTTGGCTGTCAATGCTTGTACCCACTGCGTCCTTACCAATCACTCACATCAATTGGCCTATTCACTTACCTGGCTGGGAATTCCCGGCCACATTAGCAAATGGGTGAGGAATGCAGTGGGTTACATCATTGCCTACATATGGCCACATATTAGTCCCATTATTTTGAAAATCGTTGTTTATAGATCTTCTTCATCTAATCTTATTTTAAAACTGGCAGTGATTTTATATTATCATATTATATTTCTTGCTTGATTTTTTCTCTTCTGTAACTATATAATGACACTTTGCATTCCTATGATGTCCTGAATGTCAATATATTTATTAAAATGGCCCTTTCATCATATGACAAACCTTTATAACAGTTTGTCATTTTTCATTAGCCAACCATGTCACCTTAATTAATTTGTCATCATTGTTAACATGCTTTACTATATGAAATATATTTAACCTTGAAAAGGTTAAGAGACTAGTTTCAGTCTCAAATTTCTAATCATATTGATACCACCTGTTAAAATGTATTTCAAGTCAGAGGTAGTCCCATACGCAGGCCCCTGTCTGAAATGTGTTCCTGTGTCATGGTGATGTCAACATTGATGGCGGAGTCTGTGTGTTCAGGATTCTAAAAGATTTCCTTCTCTGGTGCCAGGGCTGTGCGCGTTCCTTCTCTCCAGATACAGACCGAAGTATGTCATCACTACCCCTGGCAGGGCTTAAAGTGGTTGTAAACCCTCACAAATACTCAGTGAAGTGACTGGCCTCACGTGATACAAAGAGATTAAACAAATCCTCCTACATAAGTTGATCCCAGAATATCTGCAGTCTTCTCTTCTATACAGCCGTTCAAATTCCAATTTTTTTAAAGCTTGTGAGACAGTTCAGAAAAAAGGGGGTGGAGAGTTAAATTTACACTCTGCAGAGCTAAGTGAGGAGAGCTCTGAGAGCTGATTGCATCCCCTTCACACAGCACACAGGAACAGAATTGAGGCTGTCAATCTGCTGGAGCTCCTTCCCCTGTCACATTTTTTGTCATGGTGTAAGGAAAACGTGTCAGAAGTGATTCATGCTGATAGCAGAGGAATGAAGCAGCAGACAGAAATCACATTTAGTGCTCTTAATTGAGACAACTATGGAGGGATATGCTTTGTTCATATTTCATGTCTGACCGCCCATTGCTCTCTTCCTCCGATGTGTGTACTATGGAGGGAGGGGCCGAGATCTTCCCCTGACATCTGCCGGGCAGCCACATGACAACCCTCTATAGCGGATACATCGAAGGAAGACAGCGACGGCAGGCACGTGACCGCTGATTGGCGAGAACAAATAAAGTATTTAGAAGATTAATTTTAAAAAACGGCATACACTATATACTACAAGTTATCCTTGCAGAGTGGCTGGCAGTGATTGTGAACAGTAATTATTGCACTGCTCAGAACAGTGCTAGAAGGGGAGGGGAGGGGGGTTTAAAAATGAACAAAAGTCTCCAGTCACATGTAACTGTACCAGTCCCTGTACCATGATAATGCTATAAGTTTAGAAAAGGCAGTACATAGCTGTTATATACATTAATGGGCTCAAGAAAGCATTGCATCAAAAATTCAAACAACCAACATACATGGCAAATGCCCTAATAAAAGTTGCCCACCCTCCCTGGAACCTTTGTTTAGAAAAACTGAGGGAGTGACTGCGGGGGGTCTCTCCCATCTGCCCCTGATGGGATCTAACTGTGCCAGGAGTAGCCTCCCCCACTGGAGGAGATCCAAGCGAGGTTTAGAACTGAGGAGAACAGGATTAGATAAGGGAGCAGGAAGGACAAGTTGTTAACTTATTTATGTCTCCTAATTGTATGGGTATTGTAACACCGAGATGGTTTTCCCTTGTGGGAGAGACTGAGAAACCTAAGGGTCTCCGAGGACTGCAGTAACCACTGTACCTGGAGGGGCAGGTGTGGAGCACAGAGGTCGTACACTGCCTTGTCTTTGAGTCCAAACTGAGGCACTATATTAAAGGCAAAAGAGACCCCCACTAGGACTTCTACAGGGAAAACAACTCATCAGGAATATGACAAAAAATGGATTAAAATTTTTGATTCATTTAAAATGGACCCAAACATAGGGTTCAAAAGAGAGACATGAACAATGACACAAGTGAATAGATAGTTACAAATACTGATATACACTTCATGCATTTGCATATGGGTATGACAGTGAGCGAACAAAAGAACAGACAATATGACCACTGCACTCTGCCATGGGAAGGCAGGGAGAACCAGTGGAGTGCAGTGGTCATATTGTCTGTTCTTTTGTTCACTTACTCTCATACCCATATGCAAACGCATGAAGTGTAACTGAGGGCAGATCGTGCCAGACAAATATGATTGAATTCTTTGACTATATTACCAGTGTTTTGGACCAGGGTGGTGCTGTGGACATAGCGTATCTTGATTTTAGCAAGGCATTTGATACAGTTCCACATAATGATCTGATACAAAAGTTGTACAAGCTGGGACTTAACCCTTGGGTGGTTCAGTGGATATGCAGTTGGCTAAAGGATAGATCCCAGAGTGTGGTTGTAAATGGGGTTCACTCAGAACAGAGACCAGTCACTAGTGGGGTACCACAAGGCTCTGTATTGGGTCCTGTTCTATTCAACCTATATGTAAGTGATATAACTAAAGGTTTGCTGGGCAATGTATGTCTCTTTGCTGATGATACAAAGGTGTGTAATAGGGTTGATATCCCTGGAGGTGTCTGTAACATGGAACATGATTTGGCATTGCTGGAAGATTGGTCAAAGCAGTGGAGACTGCAGTTCAATATTTCTAAATGTAAAATAATGCATCTAGGGAAAAAGAATCCGCTTAGAGAGTACAGCATTGGGGGCACAGTGTTAGCCAGCACTACAGAAGAAAAAGATTTGGGGGTGCTTATTTCAGATGATTGCAAAATGAGCAAACAGTGTAACCAGGCAGTGGGAAAAGCAAATAGAATTCTGGGATGTATCAGTAGAGGGATCACCAGCAGGAGGAAGGAGGTTCTGATTCCTCTATATAGATCTTTAGTGAGACCTCACTTAGAATACTGTGTCCAGTTCTGGAGACCACACTTACAAAAAGATATTGATAAAATAGAACGAGTTCAGAGACGGGTAACAAAAATGGTGAAAGGTCTGGGGGATAAAACATATCAAGAGCGACTTCAGGAACTTAATATGTACAGTCTGGAGGAAAGAAGGGAGAGGGGAGACATGATTGAAACCTTTAAATATCAAGGGGGTGAATAAGGTTCAGGAGAGCAGTCTTTTCCATATGAAACCAAAATCAAGAACACGGGGACATGACCTCAAACTAACTGGGGGGAAGTTCAAAACTAATCTTAGAAAGTATTATTTTACTGAAAGGGTGGTTGATGATTGGAATAAACTACCAACAAAGGTTGTGAGACAGTTAACAGTAAATGGCTTTAAACATGCTTGGGATAAACATAAATCCATAGTCAAACAGCAAGGTTAATGTAAAAAAAAATATATAAAAAAAAATAAATAAATAAATAAAAAGGGGCAAACTCGATGGACTACTCATTCTTTTTCTGCCGTCACTTTTCTATGTTTCTATATGCAAACGCATGAAGTGTATGTCACTATTTGTAACTATCTATTCACTTGTGTCATTGTTCATATCTCTCTTTTGAACCCTATGTTTGGGTCCATTTTAAATGAATCAATAAATGTCAAAAATTTTAATCCATTTTTTGTCATATTCCTGATGAGTTGGTTTCCCTGTAAAAGTCCCAGTGGGGGTCTCTTTTGCCTTTAATATATGTGCTAGGGATGTGGGTAAACCTCTCCGATCTTTGTGGTACAGAGTGCAGCAACTTATAAACTAAACTGAGGCACGAAATTACATGGAGAGAAAAAGAGAATGAAAATAGAAAAGAGGCATAGAGCAGGAAAAAGAGAAGAAGAGAAAAGCAATAGCCAATCACCAGAAGATGAGTATGAATGCTTTCAGATATTAACACTGGGAACCACAGAAATCCTTAAGTGGCCCCCATGGTTCCCAAATAGCTTAGAATTTTGGGGTTGTGTTAAGGATGCTACTAACTAATTTTTCTTGCAACATAATCCATGAGATTTTGTGCTTAGCTGCAAGGAAGGATACTTTGGGCTGTTTCCATGCCTTGGCTATGGCCATCTTAACATCTAAAACCACTTAACGCGAATCGCCATTTAGAAATGGCGGCAGCTTTAAGTGGATGTATCGGGATATAGCCTTGCAGCTACAGGCTATACCCCGGTACTGTATTTTTATAGCAGGCGGCCGGCTATCCGGTGATAGCGGCCGATCTGGCTCGGAAGCCACTTGGTTGTTATCCCAGGGAGCGGGAGGGGCCACCCCCCCTCCAGCCACTGTCCGCCGCTCTTCTCTGGTCTCCAGTCCTGTCTCCCGGAGACCGGAGCTCCAATCCAACGCTTCTGGCCGCTGTGTGGAGTCCCTGTGGAAACCGGAATCGGCTTCAATCGGGACTCCTTCGTACACTTCTGGTTTACTCGGCGGGAAAAGGTGCCGGTTTAAAAAAAATGTCAGTATTCAGAATCACCATTTTTGCCGATCTGAATACTGTGAAGTGCAAAGGAGGGATGGGGGGTCTTTTAGACCCCCCACACCTCCATAAAGAGTACCTGTCACCATATATTACTATTACAAGGGATGTTTACATTCATTGTGATAGCAATAAAAGTGATCACATTTTTTTTAAACAGTGTAAAAAAAAAAAATGTAAAAAAAAAAAGTAAAGCACCACCGTCTCCGGGAGCTCATGTAGCAAAAAAAAACACATACATAAGTCACGCCCGCATATGAAAACGGTGTTCAAACCACACATGTGGGGTATCACCGCGATCACCAGAGTGTGAGCAATAATTCTAGCAGAAGACCTCCTCTGCACCTCTAACCTGGTAACCGTTAAAATTTTTTTAAAGCGTCGCCTGTGGCGATTTTTAAGTACCGGAGTTTGTCGCCATTCCGCAAGAGTGCGCAATTTTCAACTGTAACATGTATGGTATCTGTTTACTCAGCGTAGCATCCTCTTTCACAATATACAAAAAATTGGGCTAACTTTACTGTTGTCTTATTTTTTAACTCAAAAAACACATTTTCCCCCCAAAAATTGCACTTGAAAGACCGCTACACAAATACTGTGTGACAAAAAGTATTGCAACAATCGCCATTTTATTCTCTAGGGCAGTGGTTCTCAACTCTGGTCCTCGGGACCCACTAACAGGCCAGGTTTGCAGGATAACTGAAATGCATCACAGGTGATATCATTTGCTGCTCAGTGATTGCAGTATTCTAGTCTGCATCTCCCCAAGGTAATACTTAAAATCTGGCCTGTTGGTGGGTCCCGAGGACCGGATTTGAGAACCACTGCTCTAGGGTGTTTAAAAAAAATAAATAATATTTGGGGGTTCTAAGTAATTTTCTAGCAAAAAAAAAATGATTTTAACTTGTAAACAACAAGTGTAAAAAAGGGCTCCGGGCCTTAAGCGGTTAAACTAATTTACAACAGCAGGTCCCGTTCCTGCGCCCAATAAGATTAACTGCAAGGGGTTGCAGTGTTCTGGCACAGCCAACACTCAAGGCCCAATTTTTCAGCACCTGTTTGACTGGGGCATGTCATCATAATTTTTTAAATAATTTACAACTGCGGACCCGCACCAAAATGTAAAAAAAATTGCGTAGGGTTCCCCCACTCCCACAGTCTGTAACAGACCCTTCAGGTCTGGTATGTATTTTAAGGGGAACCCCCCAAAGTAAAAAAAACAACTGCGTAGGTGTCCTCCCAAGGTCCATACCAGGCCCTTTAAGTCTGGTGTGGATTATAAGGGGAACCCCGCACCAATTTTTTTAAAAAAATGGTGTGGGGTCCCCCCAAAATCCAAACCAGACCCTTATCCAAGCACGCAGGCGTGGCAGGAGGGGGCGGGGACGAGCGAGCACCCCCCCAAACCATAGCAGGCCACCTGCCCCCAACATGGGGAGGATGCTTTGAGGTCACCCCAAAGCACCTTGTTCCCATGTTGATGGGGAGAAGGGCCTCATTCTCACAACCCTGGCCAGTGGTTGTGAGGTCTGCGGGCAGGGGGCTTATTGGAATCTGGAAACCCCCTTTTAAAAAGGGGACCCCCAGATCCCGAGCCTCCCATGTGAATAGGTAGGGGTACCCCTACCCATTCACCAAAAAGGAGTGCAGTGGTCAAAAAACAAGAGGCAGTTTTTGACAAGTCCTTTATTGTGTAAAATAGTTCTTCTTTTTTCCTCCATCTTCTCCTGGCCCAGTCCTTCTGGTCTTCTGCTTCTCCTTTTAGTCTTCTTCCTTCCTCTCTTCATCTTCAATCTTCGTCTTCTTCTTCCTTCTTCTTTCACCGCTGCCGCCCTCCCCACTGCTGCAGCCTGGCCCCTGCGCGTCTCCCAGAATGGGTGGTCTTCATCATGACACTTCTTTTATAAGAAGGGGCGGGGCCACCCGGTTATGTAAATGGGTGACCGGCCCCCTCTGGGGCTGGGCTGCAGCATCGGGCAGAGCAGTGACGGTGAAAGAAGAAGGAAGAAGATTGAAGACGAAGAGAGGAAGCAAGAAGACTGAAAGAAGAAGCAGAAGAAGGACCGGGGCAGGAGAAGATGGAGGAAGACTGGAGGAAGAAAGAAGAAAGAAGAAAAGAGCTATTTTACACAATAGGACTTGTCAAAAACTGCCTCTTGTTTTTTGTACCACTACACTCCTTCTTTGGTGAATGGGTAGGGGTACAATGTACTCCATACCTATTCACATGGGGGGGAGGATCTGGGGGCCCCCTTATTAAAGGGGGCTTCCAGATTCCGATAAGCCCCCCACCCGCAGGCCCCCACAAGCACTGGCCAGAATTGTGGGGAAGAGGCTCTTGTCTCCATCGACATGGGGACAAGGTGCTTTGAGATGGGGAGGGCAGAGCCCCCCCTCCCCCAAAGCACCCATACTCCCCATGTTGAGGGCATGTAGCCTGGTACGGTTCAGGAAGGGGGGGCGCTCGCCCATCCCCCCATCCTAACCGGCCAGGGCTCCATGCTCGGATACGGGTCTGGTTTAGATTTTTAGGGGGACCCCCACGTCAATTTATTTTTTCATCAAATTTTTGTATATTGCCGGGATCCGGCAATACATTACAGCTGCGATTTTAAATGAAATTTTTCCTATGGAAATGTAATTTTGCTCTGGCTATGTTCTACACCTCACAGAGATGCGCCCTTTTGCATGCAGACTAAGCACACCCCCGAGGCACAATATTTAAAGGATTTTTTTTTTTCACTTTAAGCATTATTAAAATCACTGCTCCTGAAAAACTATTGATTTAAAACCTTTTTTTTTTATTGATACATGTCCCCTAGGGCAGGACCCGGGTCCCCATACACTTTTCAGGGAAATAACATTTATAAGCCTTTAAAATTAGCACTTTTTTCATGTTCGGGTCCCATAGAATTTAACGGTGTTCGAATGTTCGCGCAAACTTTTTGTCTGGCCGCATGTTCTGGTGCGAACCGAACCAGGGGGTGTTTGGCTCCTCCCTACTGTAGACCCGAGATCTCTGCAAAATTATCCAATAGCTTGGTGAGGTTAGGAAGGGAGGTGAGAGGGGAGGTAATAAACAAAAGGACGCCGTCCACAAACAATCCGTATTTGTGAGTTTGGGGTCCACAGGAAACTCCTTGGATGTTGAGATTGGAGCGAATTGCACTGGAGAGGGATTCAATGGCGATGGGGAAAATGAGAGGGGAAAGAGGGCAACCCTGTCTTGTGCCTCTTGCTATTTTAATGGGTTTTGAGTAGTGGCCCTGAAGGCGTATCACGGCTGATGGAGAGGAGTATAAGGCTTGAATGAACCCCATGAATCGCTGCCTGAACCCCCATTGTTCTAGTAGTTGTAAGATAATGCCAGGAAACCGAGTCAAAGGCTTTTTTAAAGTCTAATGACAGGAGTATGCCTTTTTGTTTTGGGCCCCCCTCCCAATTGGACTGGAGTATAGAAATAATATCTTTATGGAAACAGCAATGATTGTGGGTTTGGCGCTGCCTGAAAATACTCATACCAATGTGAATAAAATAACTCAAAAATGTATATACAATGTTAAAATAAATGTATATTAAAAGTGAATTAATACTAGTAAATGGATGATAAAGTGGCACAACTGAAATAACTCAATAAGTGATATACAGGGTGGGCCATTTATATGGATACACCTTAATAAAATGGGAATGGTTGGTGATATTAACTTCCTGTTTGTGGCACATTAGTATATGTGAGGGGGGAAACTTGGTAAATGATCATAATTAAGTGAAAATTATATGTAAATAAAATTGTAACATATATGTAAAAACTCAATAAAATAAGTGTAACCATACTCATAAAAGTCCGTCGCGGTTTGGGTGTTAGTAACGACAAAGGTATTTCTATAATAAAGATATGAGGTCAGGTTAACCCTCCCCCCGGGTTTTGTTTTTCCGTATGAGGACAGTAATCTGAAATTTTTTCGGAAACTGAGCCAAAGGACCGTAATAGAATGTTGATGATCTTGTTACCCCCAAGTCCGTCGCTAAGTACCCCAAGTAAGTTCGGAATATGAGGAGAGGTAGTCGGCACTATGCGGAAGTCCCGGTGATGAGTTTTGGGT
>BLSH010315297.1:54383-69660 GCA_018402905.1 Glandirana rugosa | reverse complement strand
TGACCATAAAAACCATAAAAAAACCATATGCTGTGAAGATACGAGATGTGCAGCACCTGAAACTACGGATACTGGAAGCCTGTGCTAGCATTTATCCTGCGGTGTTGCTATCAGTGTGTGAAGAGTGGGAGAAGAGGGTTGCATTGACAATCCAACACAATGGGCAGCACATTGAACACATTTTATAAGTGGTCAGAAACTTGTAAATAACTCATGAAAGAATAAAGTTACGTTAAAACCAACCACACCATTGTTTTTCTTGTGAAATTCCCAATAAGTTTGATGTGTCACATGACCCTCTTCCTATTGAAAAGACAAAAGTTGGATTCAAAATGGCCGACTTCAAAATGGTCACCACCCATCTTGAAAAGTTTCCCCCCTCACATATACTACTGTGCCACAAACAGGAAGTTAATATCACCAACCATTCCCATTTTATTAAGGTGTATCCATATAAATGGCCCACCTTGTAGTTTAAAAGCTGTGATGTGCAGTTATGGAGCCATCTAGTGGTAAGTAGAAGGAAGGATTCATAAAAATGCTCATATGAAAGTGCTTATATAAAACCACACAAAATAATGTCAGGGTGTGGTGACACAGAGGAACACCTTTGCTCGTGACACAGCCCTCACTCACCGCTAGAATAGGCGTATTCCGTCCGCACTTAAAAATTCCAGTGGGAGTCTCCAGATGCTGACCCACGTCTCAGTCCAACGTGGTCGGGGTGTCCATGTAAGATAAAAATTAATTTAAAATGTTTAAAATATTTGAAAATATCTTTTTCATGAATGGAGGAAAAGGGTGTTATTCAAATGCAGACTGCCTGTCAGGCTTTATACTTTTTTAATACTTTTTTTTATAATTTTAGCTCCCATCTGCCATATAAGTCCACTGGGGAACTCGGATCTGTCTTTAGTTGAGTGCGAACGGGCCTCCGTTGGACTTCTCCTCCATTCAGCATTTGTCTTGTTTTAGATTCCGAAGGTCACTACACCCATACATATTTTACCAGATACACCCTTAGTCGTATTTGCTCACACTTAATGATTAATTCCCCCGGCTATTTATGTATTATCAGTCTGCATTTGAATAACACCCTTTTCCTCCATTCATGAAAAAGATATTTTCAAATATTTTAAACATTTTAAATTCATTTTTATCTTCCTTCACTCCTGAGAGTCGTTTTTCCCTTTTATTATGGATTGCACACATAACTTCCAGGTTTTATACAAATTTTTTAAAAATCCTATGCTCGTTTACTTTTCCTCCATCTCTCCCCATCAGTTCCTTTAGTAATACAATTTTTATGTGGTATCTAGAAAATATGTTTCACATTATATGCACATTGGGATTTTACACATAGGAGTTTGGGTTTTTCCAGCTCTGACTCTTTCGTTCTTGCCCGTTTGTCTTTGCATGTTTTTATGCATTTATTTTATCTTCATTTTTTAAGAAAAACGTTTTTTCTCTTTTCTAATAGTTTTTTAAACAAATGCCCATAGTTTTTAAAGTTTTTTGAAATAAAATGTGCGATATAGTTGTATGCATTGAGAAGGATGATGACTTAGACCTCAATAAGGAGCACCAATATGGCCGCCACGAACGATCTGATTATTGGTTACTGGGTTATCAGGATGTGTATATAAGCTGGTGGGTACGTGCAGAGGGCGCCGCCTCCAATGACGTCTTGATGACGAAACGCGTAAGGGAGAGCTAAGAGCGTCATACGTATTTCCGGCTTATCCCTGGAAAGGCAAGGAAGCTCCGGTTTCTGACTTCTCCACTGTGAGTAACTACATTTCTTTTTGTATTCATTTGCCTGATACCCTACACTACAGAAATCTTAATCTCTTACATGGACACCCTGACCACGTTGGACTGAGACGTGGGTCAGCATCTGGAGACTCCCACTGGAATTTTTAAGTGCGGACGGAATACGCCTATTCTAGTGGTGAGTGAGGGCTGTGTCACGAACAGAGGTGTTCCTCTGTGTCACCACACCCTGACATTATTTTGTGTGGTTTTATATAAGCACTTTCATATGAGCATTTTTATGAATCCTTCCTTCTACTTACCACTAGATGGCTCCATAACTGCACATCACAGCTTTTAAACTAAATCACTTACTGAGTTATTTCCGTTGTGCCACTTTATCATCCATTTACTAGTATTAATTCACTTTTAATATACGTTTATTTTAACATTGCATATACATTTTTGAGTCATTTTATTCACATTGGTACGGAGTATTTTCAGGCAGCGCTAAACTCACAATCATTGCTCTTTCCATACACTAACCAGTTTTGACTGGATCTGAGTGGGGGCAGCAGCCTACATACACATATTTACCTATTTATTTTTGCATTTTATTTGGCATTTTTTTTTTGCAGCGCCACGCCATTCTCTTTATCTTTATAAATAATATCTATAGCCCATCGAATTTGATCGGGGCCCTGTCACCCAGGGATAAATCCAACTTGAACCTTGTGGATATACTGATTTATGAAGGAAGCTAAGCGATTGGTCAAGATCTTGGTAAGAATTTTTAAATCAATGTTGATCAAAGAAATGGGTCTGTAATTCCCCACCTCTTCGGGGTTTTTTCCTGGTTTGGGGATGACTGTTATGTAGATGGATATTGATAGGAGAATGGCGCCAGTAGTGATGAGAAAATCCCCAGGCAACAATCCTAGTGTGTATCAACACATAGTCCATGTAAGTCTCTATGAACAAGTCTCTTAAGGAAAGGTCTAAGCACAATGCTTTAGGCAGCGTGGTGATGATTTGCGGGTAGGGGCAGCAGCCAGATGAGTACAAGCAACTCTGTTGGAGATATAGATAAAAACATAGCGTGCCAAACATAAGCGCAGTAAATCAAACCACAATTTATATAACAAGGTGATGAAGATGGGTACTCACAAGGTGAAAAAACAATGGGGGCATGGGATCAGCTGGAGCCCGAAGGCTATGTCACATTCCCTCTGTGAACATGCGCTGGAATGTAGCTGGAGCTGTGTGGAGTGTGGCAGGTCGGCTGGCCAAGGCCGTCTGTGTACTCTGTAGCTCGTATTGGAACGCACCAGCGCCGGAAGATGGAGGACCGGAAGTTCGGCATACCGGAAGTGACGTCTGTGAACGTGGAGCCAATAGGGTGACGCGTTTCAATACCTCGCGTATTTTCTTCAGACCCTAGATGGAAAGGGGATGAAAGGCTCTGACATAGGAGGCCTAAGGGGAGGGACATGCAAAATAGGAGAGGAGAGACCCCTGATGGCCAAAATCCAGTACCGCTCATCTCCAGACCAGCATGGCTCATATTTATAATTGTAATAAAAAAGACCTTTTGTAATCTGGTGACATTTCTAAAAGAGGGGGGGGATGGGGAAGGGAAGGGGAAAGGCAAACACAATTCTGGTAGCTTTCTTTCGTAGACCTTTTTATAATGTGCCTTATTTCTACCATCTCCCTAAGGTGCATAAAGACGCAATCAATCCACCAGGATGCCCTATCATAGCATCCATGGAAAGTCTCACGTCCTCATTTTCACAACATGTGGATCATTTCTTGCAACCTATAGCCCAGGCCTTGCCCGCATATATTCGGGATGGAACCCATCTCATGGAGCTCCTAGAGCCCTATAGCTGGGAACGCTCCTATCTATGGGCATCCCCAGACGTATGTTCACTGTACACCAACATACCACATGAGGTTGGCCTTCAAGCCATATCTCACTTCCTGGCGGAAGACTCTTCCCTTCACCCCAGCCAGGCAGAGTTCATCCTTCAAGCAACAAAATTCTGCCTGGAACATAACTATTTCCAATTTGAGGGTAACTACTACTTGCAAAAACAGGGCACAGCTATGGGAGCAAATTTTGCCCCCAGCTATGCCAATATCACGATGGGGCTATGGGAATCCAGGCACATCTGGAACAACAACCCGTTCGCCGAACATCTGATTTTTTTACGGGTGCTACATCGATGATGTCATAATTATATGGGATGGTTCCCCGGATCTTTTTCTGCAGTTTGTGGTCTCCTGCAATTCTAACACGTTTGGGTTAACATTCACCTCTGTAGAAGATTCTGAGTCTCTATGCTTTTTGGACCTGGAGCTATCCCACTCAGATACCCAGATCATTGCGAAGAATTACTCCAAGCCCACTGCAGGAAACTCTTTTTTGCATTATACCAGCTGCCATCACCCTGGATGGGTCCGCAATGTACCAAAAAGCCAATCCCATCGCCTCAGAAATAACTGTACTAAACTAGAAGATTATGTCACACAAAGTGAATTCTTGAAAAAGAAATTCCTTGACAAAGGATACCCGTTGTCACTGGTTCAGGAGGCTGCACGTCAATATGCAGTGGATACCCCACCCAGTGCCAAGGACAATACCCAAGGGCTTGCCATTAGATTCATCACCCAATATCCTAACCACTTCCGAAAAATGAAAAACATTTTCCGAAAACATTGGTCTATACTAACCCAGGACCCACACTTAGTATCCTCTATTCCAGAGGCCCTTAAATTTGCTTACAGAAAAGCAAGAAATGTCAAAAGCAAAATCGCTCCCAGCAACATAAAATCCTCTGCTAAAACGAGTTCTCTCAAACAACTCACCTTGGTTCCTTTGGTGGGAATGTATCGTTGCAAAAAAGCCCTATGTCTTACCTGTGCTCATGTCCCTCACGGGAAAAAAAATTTTGTCTGTGGGAACACGACCCACCCCATTAAAGCCTTCTACAACTGTTCCACCACCCATGTGGTTTACTGTTTGTCCTGCCCCTGTGGTCTCTACTATGTTGGGAGGACCATTAGGACCCTCAACGCCAGGTTCGGTGAACACCGTAGGTCGGTCACAGAGGGTGAACCTCTACTTAGCATTCCCCGTCACTTTGCCAAATATCATTCCCGATCCATGGATGGTTTGCAGGTCTGGGTCATTGAGTCCATCCCTGACACCTACCCACCAGCTGAACGTTTTCGGAGGTTATGTAGCCGGGAAACATTTTGGATCTTCACCCTGAACTGTTTGGCGCCTATGGGTCTGAATGAAGTAATAGAGATCAACACTGTTCTATAACATCTATCTGTCCTGCTCACATGGGGGATAATATGGATCCAGGCAAGTGGGTCACGGTATAGGTTTTGGGATTACATGTGCCCGCAGAGATGGAGATATATCTGTGGGCCACACATTCCACTCTTTTCTTGTCCCAGATTTATACCTCCATATGTCCACAGATGCATGCATGCACATTCTACCAGATAATCCTCCCAGTACTATTACTTCATATGTTCATACTGCATGCAACACACCGTTTCCCTATACACTTGCAGGTACTTGGATCCTGCTTATCCAGATTACACACCAGGGAACACTGGTTATCATCACATACAGTCCATGATATAACGTTATCGGTTTGAGTGTCCACATATGCACATGCACAGGTCCAGGTGTACGTGTATGTGTGTATATACATATGTGTATGCATACGTGTTTGTGTGTATATACAGATGTATATAGTCTTTGGACCTACGGAAAGACTTTTTATACATTCTTGTATTTTTATATCCTTGCCATTTATGTATATATACACATAAATAGTATATCATATATTTTTAACAATTTTAATCTCTAATAATTTTTTTTATTTCCTATATATATATATATATATATATATATATATATATTTATACACATTATATATTCTTGTTTTTATCATCATACATACATACCATAATACCAGAATTGTGTTTGCCTTTCCCCTTCCCTCCCCCCCTTTTATAAATGTCACCAGAATACAAAAGGTCTTTTTTATTACAATTATAAATATGAGCCATGCTGGTCAGGAGATGAGCGGTACTGGATTTTGGCCACCAGGGGTCTCTCCTGTCCTATTTTGGATGTCCCTCCCCTCGGGCCTCTTATATCAGAGCCTTTCATCCCCTTTCCATCTAGGGTCTGAAGAAAATACGTGAGGTATTGAAACGTGTCACCCTATTGGCTCCACGTTCACAGACGTCACTTCCGGTACGCCGAACTTCCGGTCCTCCATCTTCCAGCGCTGGTGCGTTCCAAGACGAGCTACAGAGTACACAGACGGCCCTGGCCAGCCGACCTGCCACACTCCACACAGCTCCAGCTACATTCCAGCGCATGTTCACAGAGGGAATGTGATATAGCCTTCGGGCTCCAGCTGATCCCATGCCCCCATTGTTTTTTCACCTTGTGAGTACCCATCTTCATCATCTTGTTAAATAAATTGTGGTTTAATTTACTGCGCTTAGGTCTGGCGCGCTTTGTTTTTTTCTATGACTGTTATGTATGCAGAGATCAGCTGAGGATCCAGGTGTAGCCCCTGGGTTTTAGAATTAAAGAATTTAAAATGTGTGGGACTAGCGTTTTGGCAAAGGTTTTGTAATAGGGCATCAATAGGCCATCTGGACCCAGAGCTGACCCAGTTTTAAAGCCTTTAATGACTTCTTAGACTTCCTCCATCGTGAAGGCTGCTTCTAAGATAGCTATATGTTCGGAGGATAGCGAAGGAAGGGGGATATCTTTCAGGAAGTCTGATATCACAGAGTCTCTTTTCGTCACTTCCGGCTGTAAATCTGGGCATAAAAAGCCTGAAACGCTCCTAAAATTTTATCAGGATCTGCTGTCGTGGGTTGGCCCGCTACTCTGAATTTGGGTAGGGCGTAAGTTTGGTGTCTGAGGGAAAGCATAGTGCCTATCTTATCTTTCTGGTAATAAAATTTAGCCCTACTCCACCTTAGATGTTTTTCTGCTTATACTGTTAAGGCCAGGTTCAAAGCCAGTCTGGCCGTGTCAAGTAGGGCTATGGAGACACTAGTGGGGGTCTTGCTTGTGTTTGGTCTTAAGAGCAGTGAAAGCTTTTTCTAGTTTCTCTAAGTCTAGACGCCTCTCCTTTTTGATTTGGGTATAATTTGAATAAATTTCCCCCTGATAGTTGCCTTATGGGCAGCCCACAATGTTTCTGGGGAGATTTCATCATTGTTGTTGAGCTCAAAATATTCTTTCAGCAATTTGTTTAGTTCAGTAACTCTAATGGGATCATTGAGGGTTGATTCGTTCAATCGCCAGTGGGTTGTGGGCTGTTTAGGAGCAATTTTGCTTAAGGACAGGGTTACTATTGCATGATCCGACCATACCATGTCTATTATGGAAGCGGAAACTGAGGCTGCGATGATGTTGGGGGAGACTAAGAGATGGTCGATTCTAGCATATGATTGGTGTGGACATGAGAAGTGGGTGTAGTCGCATTTGCCAGGGCTCATTTCCCTCCATATATCCACTAGGCCTTGGTTGTATAGGAATTTTGCTATCTTGAGTCTAGCTTTAGTGGGACGAGTTAATTGGTTCAACTTGGATCCTGATTAATCTAAGCCCTGAGCAAAGGCCATATTGGAGTGCCCCCCCACCCCCCAAAAATTACTGTTCCCTCTAGAAGGGGGCCTACGACTTTTAGTAGAGTTTGAAAGAAGTGTGCTTGCGTAGTAGGAGACAAAAGAGGACAATTGTTCCTTGATAGTACCCTTTACTAGGAAAAATCTACCTTCCGAGCCTTTGAAGTCTGATTGCCAAGTGAAGTTGTAGTGGTTTGAAAAGAGCACAGCAGCACCCCTGGTCTTATCATTTGCTTTTGCTTAGTAGAATAATGGGTACTGAGAATGGAGGAATTTATGACTGGACCAGGCCAGAAAGTGTGTCTACTGGATCATGATGATGTCTAGCTTGAGAGCTCAATAGTGTTCGAACACTTCCCTATGTTTAATTGGGGAGTTCAGGCCCTGAGCATTGTGTGTAGCAATTCTGAGGTGAGGAGTATTGTGGGCCTTGTTAGCCATTGGGTCTCAGAGGAAGGGCATAGTCAATCACACCATCACTTACACGTCTATGTCTACTGCTGTGATACATCAAAGGGGGCTTGAACTGTTGGACTACCTGGCGTTGCCGAGTGGAATGGGTATCTTTCTGGTGATTGGCTGGAATAGAGAGAAAGATTAGAGAAGGGAGATAAAGAAAGCATAAACAACATTGGAGACCTTAGATGCATGGCGGAGCAAGGTCCAACTAAGCATCTAGAAAAGAAAAGTCTGTCCCCAAGTGGGGGATGATGATCTATCCCTCGGCCTCGGGAGGACCGAAACCGGGGGAGTAGGTGGAGGCGCAGAGGGCCCACCCCAGGCCCCGGCAGCCTTATGCAGGTGCTTTAATTATAACTAACTGAGACACTGACGTATGGGATTACTAAATCCCCAGAACCATGTCTGGGCTGCCCTCTCCCCCATCCCAGAGGGAGGACGCAGCCCAGAGATAAACCACGAACCATTCATGGAACAGAAGCAGTCTGAGGGGCAAGTAGAGGATATGGTGGTACACCAGTTAGAGTTCTTAGCGAGGCGGTTTGGGTTCCCATCTTCTTCTTTGTTAAGGGCTTTATAGGCCTGAGAAGTCTGAAACATTAATCGCTGGGGTCTCTTCATGGTGACATAGAGGGAGATTGTGAAATCCACCGGTGGCCCTGAACATAACAGTCCAAAAGTGCTAACGTTACTTCAAGCTGGGGCCCTACATACCCTGTGGAAGAGCACCCAGATAAAAGGCAAAGCAGGTAGTCATAGTGGACTGGTAGCTTGATGAGGACCTCCGCAAGTCAAACAACTAGAGGCAAACTGGTACCGAACTGAACAGTGCTAACATTGAAGAAAGAGGGAAATAGGAGGTGTGAGCACTAGGCTAAATCAACAGGTAAATCCATGTCAGTGGAAGAAGAGGAGCGAGGGTCTCTAGATTAGCTGCGGCTCCTCAGGGCGGCATTAGAGTGGTCTGTTGTCTTTTGATCTCTTGGTCTTGGCTTGGTTCCACAGAGGGGTAATTGGGCTTGAAGGCGGGGGCTTCTTTGTGGAGCTCCCTGTTGGGTTGGAGCAGTCTATGGCTGCTTCCTATGATATAAGCTTGAGGTCCAGAAGGAGTTTCTCGCCATCTGGGAAGTTTGCAAAGGAGAAGGATTTGCCCTTCATGGAGAATTTGACAGCGAAAGGGAAAGTCCACCAATATTTGACATTTTTCTGTGTGAGGGCCAGCAATAGAGGTTTTAGGGCCCTTCACCATTGAATTGTTGATGGAGCGAGATCCGTAAAGACTTGGATCTGATGGCCTTGGCAGAATAGCTGTGGTTTGTAGTGGGATAGCCTTTAAACGTCCTCTTTGATGGCGTAGAAATGAGGATTTACTATATCCCTTGGAGATCCGTCTTTCCGTCTCTATCCAGTTCCAGGGAATGCTGCAGAACCTCAGGGATGAGGTCCTTGATTAGATCCTGGACCGCTCTGGGAATGTCTGTGACAGTTTCTGGCAGACCTCGGATTCTAAAGTTATACCTTCTTGAACGATTTTCTAAGTCATCGATTCTGGAAAGGGCGGTCTCCAGCTGGTTTTGGAGGACTTGGATATGGTCAGAATTTAGATTCACTCTGGAAACTGTAGCGTCCAATTTGTGTTCAATGGCCTCCATTCTGGAGCCCAGGGCCTGGAAGTCAGCTAGGATGTACCCTGTAATTTTGGCGGATGGCTATTTCTGTAAATTGCGGCCCCAGGTTCCTTCGGGCGGTCAGTCGGACATCCAGGGATGAGTGGGGTTGGTTCTGGGGTGCGGTGGACCCATTAGGCCCGGTCCAGGCTCACTGTGTCGGACGGGAAGGGTGCCGGTATCACAGGGTGGTGCGGAGCTCAGGGCCCAGGCTGCCATCACGGAGCTCCCGCACATGCGCACTCCACTTTTTTACATTTTAAACCTTTTAATAAAACATACTACACCATAAAGTTATACTTTGTGTCCTTGGTAGAGTCTATTCCCACATCCCTAGTTCACATTGGAGGGAGAGATCAGTGGGGAAGCTTAAGCCCAGGATCCATCTAGTGTATTTACACAAAAGCGTATTTCGACCTACCTTAAAAAGTGGTCAAACACCTTTGGTGATTAGTGGGGATGTGCCAGCACTATGAGGGTAACTGGAGAGACTAGCGCCACAATAAGGTCCTAAGGTAGAGAGGCAGCCAGCAGCTCTGCGGAGGTAAAAGCTACAAGAGAGCAGCAGTGCCAATCTGAGTGTAGTATTGGGTAAAATGTAACACTTTAATAGTGGTTGCACTCACAGGAAAGTAGAGTTAAAACAACATGTAGTTATAGCCACGTCACCTATGTCCATCCAGGCAGCAGGGGTCTGCGGTGTTGACATGTTGCCAGCAGCACCGGTGGCTTCCAGAGCTCAGAGATCGTAGACAGCGGGATGAACCAAGCGTCACCAGTGTGATGGAGGAACCGATAGGGGGTGTGGATTGTGATGGCGCGAGTTCGGAGCATACATGCTTTTTCCTCAGGCCTCCCTGGCAGTAATCTTAGATGTGGTTAAGTAGGGAGGGAGGCGGGGCCAGCAGATAGTGAAACTCAGCGCGCCAGCTCCGCCCACCCCCCCGGCCCCCACAGCGTCTGTAACCACCTCAGATGGACTTGTTCAGATGGGGATCTTCCAAGAGAATTCTCCAATGTCTCTGAAAGATCTGTTCCATCTTTTTGTGCTGGGTATGAAATTGAGTAACGAATCTCACAGCTTCGGATGGCGTATGGTTGTGTTTTTTTGGGGGGGGGGCTCTCTGTTGAGAACAGTGAGAATGCTTATTCCACCATGGAAGGTGGGTATACTTTCTGCAGGAATGTATTCTGTAGCAGTTGGCCCTGTGATCGATAATCCTCCTTGTTGCGTTGAAGGTGGGAGAATTTAGTTTTCTGGATATTTGAGATCCATCTGGGGTGGTGGCAACTTTGAAAGTGAAGGAAAGAATTGCCAGCTGCCAGCTTGACATAATTTCTGGCAAATATGTCGGTATTGGTGTGGCATAATTCCAAGTCCAGAAAGGCTTAGTGGTCAGAATTGCAGACTGATGTGAAGGATAGGCCCAGATTTCAGTTGAAATAGGAAGAAAATTCTTCCACGAATGTGCGGGGCCGTCACAGATAACAATGATATTGTCGATGTATCTGCTGAAGAAGGCGATATTACGGGAGAAAGGGTTGTTGTTCCATATGGATTGGTGTTCCCATAGGCCAATGGCTAGGTTGGCATAGCTTGGGGCAAAATTTGCCCCCATCAATGTGCCCTGGGCTTGCAGATAATAGTGGTCATGAAACAGGAAGTCATTGTGGGTAAGGCAAAATTGCGTGGCCTCTAGTATAAACTGGGCTTTCCTAGGATTGATAAGTGGGTCCTGAGTGAGGGAAGGAGGTATATAATGAGGTGACGTCCAGAGATAGCCATAGGTAAGTTGGTTCCCAAGTGTAGTTTTTGAGAGTTTCCAGAAGGTGTATGCCATCTCGTATGCAGGCTGGTAGATGTTGTGTCGGCGGTTGAAGAAAATGGTCGATGCACATTGAGAAAGAGCTGGTGACCCTTTCCATGGCAGCCACAATGGGGCATTCGGGAGGGTCTTCTAATCATTTATGGATTTTGGGTAAATGGTAAAAATATGGGGTACAGTAGTATTCTCTATGGAGAAAAGAGGCTTCTTTTTTGCTGATAATGCCATCAGTCAGTCCTTGGGTGGCCAATGATTTGGCTTCCTCGCTGAACTGGGGCAAGGGATCATTCCATAGGCGGGCATAGGTATTGGTATCTGACAGTAGTCGATATGCTTCTCGTAAGTATTGGTCTCTGTACTGTATTACTATTCCTCCACCTTTATCAGCTGGTTTGATTATGATGTTGGGTTTTGTGAAAGTTTGTTTAGAGCTGTTTTTTTTGAGGAGTGAGGTTAGTGTGTATTTGAGGCGAGTTGCACATCCATAGAACACCAGCATAAACCACCTGGTAGAAGATCTGAATGAATGGGCCTTTGACCTGCGTAGGATTGAAGATGGATTTTGTCTTCAAGATGGTATGTTGCATTGGAGGAGAGGTGGGTAGATGTTGAGTTAGCATGGTTGTATATATTTCTTCATCATCTATATACAAATCCTCCAGATGCGCCAGGGCGGCGAGGTCCATACTTTCTTCAATAATGGTAGATGGATCAGTATTGGTGGTGTTCAGTTCTTCTTGGACTTCTTGGTTAGGAGAGGCCCTTTCTCCCATAATATTTTCTTCTTCGGGAGATACATTGACAATATCATCATTATCTAGGACGGCCCCCGCCTATTAGTGGAAGAATTTGTCTCCTATTGCAACTCAAATCCTCTGGGCCTATCCTTCACATCAGTCTGCGATTCTGACTACTTATACTTTCTGGACTTGGAATTATGTCACACCAATATCAACATAAATGCCAGAAATTATGTCAAGCCGACAGCTGGCAATTCTTTCCTTCACTTTCAAAGTTGCCATCACCTCAGATGGATCTCAAATATCCCGAAAAGTCAATACTCCCGCCTTCGACTCAACTGTACTAACAAGGAGGATTATTGATCACATGGCCATCTGCTACAGAATTCCTGGAGAAAGGTTACCCACCTTCCATGGTGGAAGAAGCACTCTCACTGTTCTCAACAGACAGCCCCCCCCCCCCAAAAAAAAACCACAACCGTAGGCCATCCGAAGCTGTGAGATTCATTACTCAATTTCATACCCAGCACAAAAAGATGGAACAGATCATTCGGAGACATTGGGGAATCCTCTTGGAAGATCCCCATCTGAACAATTACATCTCAGATATCCCCAAAATTACGTATAGAAGAGCACGCAATATCAAGAGCAAAATAGCCCCCAGCAAAATAAAACCAATAAAAAGTATCACTGATTCCCGCCTGACATTCTCCAATCTAAAAGGGATATTCCAATGCCGCAAACTCCAATGCTTAACTTGTAAACATGTTCAACATGGATCCAAACAATTCACCACAAAAGGGAAAACCTGTTTTTGAGGACTTCTACACCTGTTCTACAGAATTTGTTTTTTACTGCCTGACCTACCCATGTGGCCTTCTCTACGTAGGCCGTACCATTAGAACATTACGCGAAAGATTCGGAGAACACAGACGTGCAGTTAAAGGAGGTGCAGACAACTACAATGACCCCAGACACTTCAAGGAGTTCCAACAACAATATAGCGCAGGACTCCTTATCTGAGTTTTAGAACCCATTCCCAAGAGTCTCCCCCGAGCAGAGCGCTACAAGCATCTCTGTGAAAGAGAGACCTACTGGATATATATACTCTCGATTCCATGTGGGCAGGGGGCATGAACGAAGACCTAGAGATCCAATCTATTCTCTAGGCTTCCCCGCCCCTCATTCTAAACATCCTTACCACCCACAACTGACCCTATGGCATCTATGCCCATCTTCATGCTCTCATTTCTCTTTTGGTTACAACAATGCAATCTATTACATATACTTCTTGTGTTCACCAACATCAGATATGCAATTATTAATGCATATTCATGGGTTATTCATTACTAACAGTGTTTCATTAACCTCCCATAGGACCTTTGTGGTCATCCACAACATAGATTGAACATCCAGTATTGAGTATAACACCTCCTATAGTAATTTATAAATAGATAAGACTATTTCCAGCAGCTTTCTTGACTATTCCCCCCCCCCCCCCCGCTTCCCAAGGACCACCATCCGACCAATTTTATTCATATGTCATCATTAATCTAGGGATTGTACTACTTGCATGATTAATCTTTGTGCAGATGCGTATGCATGAGCATACGCATGTGTTTGTGTGTATAGACATATGCATGTGGATATGCTTCCTCGCTACACACATATATATTCATCAATATATCTACATAATATTCATTTAATTTAAAAATGTATAATAATTTTTATTTAATCTCTATATATTTTTAATCCATATATATATTTTTTATATATATATTTTTTTTTTTATTTTTTTTTTTATATATACATTGTTATATAATTTCATATATTTACATATTTTTATAGTTTATATTTTTTATATTAAATTATATTAATCTTATCATAATTTATATCCGCAATTAATATGCCTATTTTAAATCTTTCTACTAAGTTTTCTATTGCGCTCCCTTCCCTCTAATTCATTTTGGTTACTATGTGCATGCCACATGACCTGTATAGTCACATGATCAGCACTAGCCCCGAGGTGGTTACAGATGCTGTGGGGGACGGGATGGGGTGGGGGGGGGATGTGCGGAGCTGGCGTGCTGAGTTTCACTATCATTCGCCCCCGCCTCCCTACTTAACCACATCTAAGATGACTGCCAGGGAGGCCTGAGGAAAGAGCACGTATGCTCCGAACACGCACCATTACAAGTCACGCCCCCTGTCGGTTCCTCCATCACCCTGGTGATGCTAGGTTCATCCTGCTGTCCACTCCTCGGAGCTCTGGAAGCCACTGGCGCTGCCGGCAATGTGTTGACACCACAGACCCCTGCTCCCTGCTGCCTGGATGAACGCAAATGACGTGGCTATAACTATATGCTGTTTTAACTCTACTTTCCTGTGAGTGCAACCACTATTAAAGTGTTACATTTTACCCAATAATACACTCAGATTGGCGCTGCTTCTCTCTTGTTGCAAACACCTTTGGTTAGTTGCCATCTACCTCATGAGCACTCATGGTGAAGCTTTCCTTTGAAGATACATCAAACCAGAAGCACTTACTGTATGTTATGTTGTTTTGGTGTTGGGATTGTCACTATGGACTATCACAGTTTCGTATTTGCACATTTGTTGTATATATGAATTTGCTTTACTACTTTGTGAAGGTTCACTAGCACCATTACCTTTACTTTAGGTTCACACAAGCACTGTGCTGTTATTCATGCTTTAACCACTTCAGCCCCGGAAGGATTTCCAGCTTTAGGACCGGAGCCCTTTTTGCAATTTGGCACTTCGCCGCTTCAAATGGTAATTGCGCGGTCATGCAATGCAGTTCACGGTTTAACGTTTTTCCCGAGGCCAGGATTTCGACCTTTAGGAAGGCCCCGACTTCACCAATTTCGTACTTATTGTCGTGTCACGAACACACTTGGATTTCATTTCCATTACCACGATCACTTGGAAGTGTTTCATCATTTCGTTTAAGTATATATGTTGTTTACACGTTTATGCTTTGACACTATCAGGTATCACTGTTAGGGTTGTGGTTTTGTTGTATTGTATGTCATTCACGAAGACCAAACTACATAGAAGTTTCCTTTCGAAGTGGTACTCACGAGTACTCCATCTACCGTTGATTGGTTTCCACAAACGTTGTTCTCTCTTC
>BLSH010315192.1:15442-29201 GCA_018402905.1 Glandirana rugosa | reverse complement strand
GACGTCCTATACCGGAGTCGTCCCCCACCCCCCCCCCCCCCAGCCTCCTCGTCTACGTCCCTGTCCCTTCCTCCACATCCTCGTCCCTACCCCTTTCCATCCCCCCCCCCCCCACCCCCTGCTGAGGCCATATCCTGCAGCCTCAGCTCAGCACCGAGCAGTCGGCCCCCCTGTGGGGCCTGCATGTGGATTCCTCGCATGCAGGCCACCTCACTGCCCCCGCCCCCTCCAGTCTATACGGGCACAGCGTGGTACTACCATGCCCGTCAGGAACAAAGGCCGCGCTCCTTGTGCGGGGCCGATCTCAGGGGAGGCGGGGCTGGTTGCCTGGATAACCCGACGCCAAGCCTTGGGTTACCAAGACACAGGGAGCGCGCAAGAGGGGGATTTTAAAAGCCCCAGAGTGAGGGCAGCGTGTGCCTGTTGTCTGCTAACCTGCTACTGGATCCAGATCCCGCTGCGGCTGGGTTCCCCTCCCCCGAATCCTCTGCCTTGTGGATTACCAGCTGCCTGTTAACCCTGCGTGTTCCTCTGCCTTGTGGATGACCAGCTGCCTGTTAACCCTGCGTGTTCCTCTGCCTTGGGGATTATCATCTGCCTGTTAACCCGGCGTGTGCCAATCCTCTACCCTGTGGACTGCTGCCTGTTAACCCGGCGTGTGGCAATCCTCTACCCTGTGGACTGCTGCCTGTTAACCCGGCGTGTGCCAATCCTCTACCCTGTGGACTGCTGCCTGTTAACCCTGCATGTGCCCATCCTCTATCCTGTGGACTGCTGTCTGTTAACCCTGTGGGGAGGCCAAACCTCTGCCCAGTAGACGTTACATGTTTCCCTGCCGTGTCATACATGTATATTGTGGACTGGTTCTTCAGTGGTCTGTACCCCAAAGTCCCCCAATAAACGCCCGTGCGTCGGGCTTTGGTGTGATCTGCTTCCGTGTGCTCTCTCTCTGCGCTTGTAGTTTGTAAAAGTGACATGCTACAATGGTGGTCACTGACATGCTACACTGGTGGTCATGGACATGCTGCACTGGTGGTTACATGCTGCCCTGGTTTTGACATGCTTCTCTGGTGGTCATGGACATGCTTCTCTGGTGGTCATGGACATGCTGCACTGGTGGTCACGGAAATGCTACACTAGTGGTCATGGACATGCTACACTGGTGGTCACGGACATGATGCATTGGTGGTGACATGCTACACTGGTGGGACATGGTACACTGATGGTTACATAGTACACTGGTGGTCACTGGCATGCTGCACTGGTGGTCATCGACATAATGCACTGGTGGTCACAGACATGCTGCACTGGTGGTCTTGGACATGGTACACTGGTGGTCAAGGACATGCTACAATGGTGGTCAAGGACATGCTACAATGGTGGTCATGGGCATGCTACACTGGTGGTCATGGGCATGCTGCACTGGTAGTTACATGCTACACTGGTGGTCATGGGCATGCTGCCCTGGTTTTGGCATGCTACGCTGGTGGTCACGGACATGCTACACTGATGGTGAGATGCTACACTGGTGGTCACGGACATGCTGCACTGGTGGTCACGGACATGCTGCACTGGTGGTCACGGATATGCTACACTGGTGGTGACTTGCTACATTGGTGGTGACATGGTACACTGCTGGTCACGGAGATGCTACACTGGTGGTGAGATGCTACACTGGTGGTCATGGATATGCTACACTGGTGGTCATGGACATGCTACACTGGTGATGACGGACATGCTACACTGGTGGTCAGGGACATGCTGAATTGGTGGTGACATGCTACACTGGTGGGGATATGCTACAATGATGGTGACATGCTACACTGGTGGTCACGGACATGATACGCTGGCAGTCACTGACATGCACTACCGATGGTCACGTACATGCTACGCTGGTGGTCAGACATGCTGCACTGGTGGTCATGCTTCACTGGTGGTCACGGACATGATGCACTGGTGGTCATTGACATACTGCATTGGTGGTCACGGACATGCTGCACTGGTGGTCACTGACATGCTGCACTGGTGGTCACTGACATGCTGCACTGGTGGTCACGGACATGCTACATTGGTGGTCACTGATATGCTACACTGGTGGCGACTTGCTACACTGGTGGTCATGGGCATGCTACACTGGTGGTGACATGGTACACTGCTGGTCACGGACATGCTACACTGGTGGTGAGATGCTACACTGGTGGTCACAGATATGCTACACTGGAGGTGACATTCAACACTGGTGGCGACATGCTACACTGGTGGTCATGGACATGCTACACGCTACACTGGTGGTCCTGGACATGCTACACTGGTAGTGAGATGTTACACTGGTCATGGCGGACATGCTACACTGGTGGTCAGGGACATGCTGAATTGGTAGTGACATGCTACACTGGTGGTGATATGCTACAATGATGGTGACATGCTACACTGGTGGTCACGGACATGATGCATTGGTGGGACATGGTACACTGATGGTGACATAGTACACTGGTGGTCACTGGCATGCTGCACTGGTGGTCATGGACATAATGCACTGGTGGTCACAGACATGCTGCACTGGTGGTCTTGGACATGGTACACTGGTGGTCAAGGACATGCTACACTGATGGTCACGGACATGCTGCACTGGTGGTCACGGACATGCTGCACTGGTGGTCACGGACATGCTGCACTGGTGGTCACGGACATGCTGCACTGGTGGTCACGGACATGCTACACTGGTGGTCACTGATATGCTACAATGGTGGTGACTTGCTACACTGATGTTGACATGCTACACTGGTGGTCATGGACATGCTACACTGGTGGTGACATGGTACACTGCTGGTCACGGAGATGCTACACTGGTGGTGAGATGCTACACTGGTGGTCATGGATATGCTACACTGGAGGTGACATTCAACACTGGTGGCGACATGCTACACTGGTGGTCATGGACATGCTACACTGGTGGTCATGGACATGCTACACTGGTAGTGAGATGATACACTGGTGATGACGGACATGCTACACTGGTGGTCAGGGACATGCTGAATTGGCGGTGACACGCTACACTGGTGGTGATATGCTACAATGATGGTGACATGCTACACTGGTGGTCACTGACATGCACTACTGATGGTCACGTACATGCTACGCTGGTGGTCAGACATGCTGCACTGGTGGTCATGCTTCACTGGTGGTCACGGACATGATGCACTGGTGGTCTTCGACATACTGCACTGGTGGTCACGGACATGCTACACTGGTGGGGACATGCTACACTGATGGTGACATAATACACTGGTGGTAACGGAAATGCTACACTGGAGGGTCACTGACATGCACTACCAATGGTCAGACATGCTGCACTGGTGGTCACTGGCATGCTGCACTGGTGGTCACTGACATGCTGCACAGGTGGTCACGGAAATGCTGCACTGGTGGTCATGGACATACTACACTGGTAGTCCAGGGCATGTTACACTGATGGTGACATGCTACAATGGTGGTCACGGACAGGCTACACTGGTGGTGACATGCTACACTAGTGGTCATGGACATGCTACACTAGTGGTCATGGACATGCTACACTGTTGGTGACATTGTACACTGGTGGGAACATGCTACACTAGTGGTCATGGACATGCTACACCGGTGGTGACATGCTACACTGGTGGTGACATTGTACACTGGTGGGGACATGCTACACTGGTGGTCACAGACATGATGGATTGGTGGTGACATGCTACACTGATGGTGACATAATACAATGGTGGTCACGGACATGCTACACTGGAGGGTCACTGACATGCACTACCAATGGTCACAGAAATGTTACACTGGTGGTCACGGACATGCTGCACTGGTGGTCACGGACATGCTGCACTGGTGGTCACGGACATGCTGCACTGGTGGTCACGGACATCCTACACTGGTGGTGACATGCTATTCTGGTTGTCACAGACATGCTAAACCGGAGGTGTCACTGGTGGTCACGGACATGCTACACTGGTGGTGAGATGCTACACTGGTTTTGACATGCTACACTGGTGGTCATGTATGTTACACTGGAGGTGACTTTCTGCACAGGTGGTGACATGCTACACTGGTGGTCAGGGACATGCTACACTGGTTGTCACGGACATGCTACGCTGGTTGTCACGGACATGCTGCACTGGTTGTCACGGACATGCTGCACTGGTTGTCACGGACATACCACATTGGTGGTCACGGACATGCCACGCTGGTGGTCACAGACATGCCACGCTGGTGGTAATGGACATGCTACGCTGGTGGTCACGGACCTTTCTACACTGGTGGTCACGGATATGCTACACTGGTGGTGACATGCTACACTGCTGGTCATGGACATGCTACACTGGTGGTCACGGACATGCTACACTGGTGGTGAGATGCTACACTGGTTTTGACATGCTACACTGGTGGTCACGTATATGTTACACTGGAGGTGACTTTCTGCACAGGTGGTGACATGCTACACTGGTGGTCATGGACATGATACACTGGTGGTGAGATGCTACACTGGTGGTGACTGAGATGCTACATTGGTGGTGACGGACATGCCACATTGGTGGTGACGGACATGCTGCATTGATGGTGACATGCTACACTGGTGGTGATATGCTAAAATGATGGTGACATGCTACACTGGTGGTCATGGACATGCTGCACTGGTGGTCATGGACATGCTGCACTGGTGGTCATGGACATGCTGCACTGGTGGTCATGGACATGCTGCACTGGTGGTCTCGGACATACTGCACTGGTTGGGACATGCTACACTGATGGTGACATAAAACACTGGTGATAACGGACATGCTACACTGGAGGGTCACTGACATGCACTACCAATGGTCAGACATGCTACACTGGTGGTCACTGACATGCTGCAGTGGTGGTCACTGACATGCTGCAGTGGTGGTCACGGACATGCTGCACAGGTGGTCACGGAAATTCTGCACTGGTGGTCATGGACATACTACACTGGTGGTCATAGACCTGATACACTGGTAGTCCAGGGCATGTTACACTGATGGTGACCTGCTACAATGGTGGTCACGGACAGGCTACACTGGTGGTGACATGCTACACTAGTGGTCATGGATATGCTACACTGGTGGGGACATGCTACACTGGTGGTGACATGCTACACTAGTGGTCATGGACATGCTACACTAGTGGTCGTGGTGACATGCTACACTAGTGGTCGTGGTGACATGCTACACTGGTGGTCGTGGTGACATGCTACACTGGTGGTGACATGCTACACTGCTGGTCATGGACATGCTACACTGGTGGTGAGATGTTACACTGGTTTTGACATGCTACACTGGTGGTCATGGACATGATACACTGGTGGTGAGGGACATGCCACATTGGTGGTGACGGACATGCTGCATTGATGGTGACATGCTACACTGGTGGTGATATGCTAAAATGATGGTGACATGCTACACTGGTGGTCACGGACATGATACACTGGTGGTCATGGACATGCTGCACTGGTGGTCACGGACATACTGCACTGGTTGGGACATGCTACACTGATGGTGACATAAAACACTGGTGATAACGGACATGCTACACTGGAGGGTCACTGACATGCACTACCAATGGTCAGACATGCTACACTGGTGGTCACTGACATGCTACACTGGTGGTCACTGACATGCTACACTGGTGGTCACTGACATGCTACACTGGTGGTCACTGACATGCTACACTGGTGGTCACTGACATGCTGCAGTGGTGGTCACTGACATGCTGCAGTGGTGGTCACGGACATGCTACACTGGTGGTGACATGCTACACTAGTGGTCATGGACATGCTACACTAGTGGTCGTGGTGACATGCTACACTAGTGGTCGTGGTGACATGCTACACTAGTGGTCGTGGTGACATGCTACACTGGTGGTGACATGCTACACTGGTGTTGACATTCTACACTGGTGGGGACATGCTACACTGGTGGTCACGGACATGATGGATTGGTGGTGACATGCTACACTGATGGTAACATAATACAATGGTGGTCACGGACATGCACTACCAGTGCTCACAAAATGTTACACTGGTGGTCACTGACATGCTGCACTGGTGGTCAAGGACATGCTGCACTGATGGTGACGTGATATTCTGGTGGTCACAGACATGAAAAACTGAAGGTGTCATTCTGCACTGATGGTCACAGACATGCTACACTGGTGGTCATGGACATGCTACACTGGTGGTCATGGACATGCTACACTGGTGGTCATGGACATGCTACACTGGTGGTCATGGACATGCTACACTGGTGGTCACGGACATGCTACACTGGTGGTCACGGACATGCTACACTGGTGGTCACGGACATGCTACACTGGTGGTCACGGACATCCTACACTGATGGTGACATGCTATTCTGGTTGTCACAGACATGCTAAACTGGAGGTGTCATACTGCACTGATGGTCACGGACATGCTACACTGGTGGTCATGGGCATGATACATTGGTGGTCACGGACATTTCTACACTGGTGGTCACTGATATGCTACAATGGGGGGACATGCTACACTGGTGGTGACATGCTACACTGGTGGTCATGGACAGGCTACACTGGTGGTGACATGGTAGACTGCTGGTCACGGACATGCTACACTGGTGGTCACGGATATGCTACACTGCAGGCGACATTCAACATTGGTGGCGACTTGCTACACTGGTGGTCATGGACATGCTACACTGGTGGTGAGATGCTGCACTGGTGGTGACATGCTACACTGGTGATGATGGACATGCTACACTTGTGGTCACGGACATGCTGCATTAGTGTTAATATGCTACAATGATGGTGACATGCTACACTGGTGGTCATGAACAAGATACGCTGGTGGTCACTGACATGCTACACTGGTGGTCATAGACATGCTAAACTGCTAGGTGTCATTCTGCACTGATGGCCACGGACATGCTACACTGGTGGTCACAGACATGCTACACTGGTGATCACGGACATGCTACATTGGTGGTGACATGCTACACTGGTGGTGACATGCTACACAGGTGATCACGGACATGCTACACTGCTGATCATGGACATGCTGCCCTGGTGGTGACATGCTACACTGGTGGTCACGGACACGCTGCACTGGTGGTGACCTGCTATTCTGGTGGTCACAGACATGCTAAACTGGAGGTGTCATTCTGCACTGATGGTCATGGACATGCTACACTGGTGGTTCATGGACATACAACACTAGTGGTGACATGCTACACTGGTGATCACGGACCTGCTACACTGGGGGTCATGGACATGCTACATTGGTGGTGACATGCTACACTGGTGGTCACAGACATGCTACATTGGTGGTGACATGCTACACTGGTGGTGAGGAACATGCTACAATGGTGGTGATGGACATGCTACACTGATGGTGAGATTCTACACTGGTGTTCACGGACATGCTACACTGGTGGTGACATGCTACACTGGTGGTCATGGATATGCTACGCTGGTGATCACGGACATGCTACACTGCTGGTCACGGACATGCTGCACTGGTGGTGACATGCTACACTGATGGTAACGGACATGCTAAACTGGTGGTCATGGACATGCTACATTTGTGGTGATATGCTACACTGGTGGTGACGGACAAGCTACACTGGTGGTGACGGACATGCTACACTGGTGGGGACGGACATGCTGCACTGGTGGTGACATACTACACTTATGGTCAGACACATGCTACACTGGCGGTCACTGACATGCACTACTGATGGTCACAGACATGTTACACTGGTTGTCACTGACATGTGGCACTTGTGGTCACGGACATGCTACGCAGATGGTGACATGCTACACTGGTCACGGACATTCTACACTGGTGGTCATGGACATGCTACACTGGTGGTCACAGACATGCTGCACTGGTGGTGACATGCTACACTGGTGGTCGTGGTGACATGCTACACTGGTGGTGACATGCTACACTGGTGGTCACAGACATGCTGCACTGGTGGTGAAATGCTACACTGGTGGTCGTGGTGACATTCTACACTGGTGGGGACATGCTACACTGGTGGTCACGGACATGATGGATTGGTGGTGACATGCTACACTGATGGTAACATAATACAATGGTGGTCACGGACATGCTACACTGGAGAGTCACTGACATGCACTACCAATGCTCACAAAATGTTACACTGGTGGTCACTGACATGCTGCACTGGTGGTCAAGGACATGCTGCACTGATGGTGACGTGATATTCTGGTGGTCACAGACATGAAAAACTGAAGGTGTCATTCTGCACTGATGGTCACAGACATGCTACACTGGTGGTCATGGACATGCTACACTGGTGGTCACGGACATCCTACACTGGTGGTGACATGCTATTCTGGTTGTCACAGACATGCTAAACTGGAGGTGTCATACTGCACTGATGGTCACTTACATGCTACACTGGTGGTCATGGGCATGATACATTGGTGGTCACGGACATTTCTAGACTGGTGGTCACTGATATGCTACAATGGGGGGGACATGCTACACTGGTGGTGACATGCTACACTGGTGGTCATGGACAGGCTACACTGGTGGTGACATGGTAGACTGCTGGTCACGGACATGCTACACTGGTGATGACGGACATGCTACACTGGTGGTCACGGATATGCTACACTGCAGGCGACATTCAACATTGGTGGCGACTTGCTACACTGGTGGTCATGGACATGCTACACTGGTGGTCATGGACATGCTACACTGGTGGTGAGATGCTGCACTGGTGGTGACATGCTACACTGGTGATGATGGACATGCTACACTTGTGGTCACGGACATGCTGCATTAGTGTTAATATGCTACAATGATGGTGACATGCTACACTGGTGGTCATGAACAAGATACGCTGGTGGTCATAGACATGCTAAACTGCTAGGTGTCATTCTGCACTGATGGCCATGGACATGCTACACTGGTGGTCACAGACATGCTACACTGGTGATCACGGATATGCTACATTGGTGGTGACATGCTACACTGGTGGTGACATGCTACACAGGTGATCACGGACATGCTACACTGCTGATCATGGACATGCTGCACTGGTGGTGACATGCTACACTGGTGGTCATGGACACGCTGCACTGGTGGTGACCTGCTATTCTGGTGGTCACAGACATGCTAAACTGGAGGTGTCATTCTGCACTGATGGTCATGGACATGCTACACTGGTGGTTCATGGACATACAACACTAGTGGTGACATGCTACACTGGTGATCACGGACCTGCTACACTGGGGGTCATGGACATGCTACATTGGTGGTGACATGCTACACTGGTGGTCACAGACATGCTAAACTGGTGTTCATGGACATGCTACATTGGTGGTGACATGCTACACTGGTGGTGAGGAACATGCTACAATGGTGGTGATGGACATGCTACACTGATGGTGAGATTCTACACTGGTGTTCACGGACATGCTACACTGGTGGTGACATGCTACACTGGTGGTCATGGATATGCTACGCTGGTGATCACGGACATGCTACACTGATGGTAACGGACATGCTAAACTGGTGGTCATGGACATGCTACATTTGTGGTGATATGCTACACTGGTGGTGACGGACAAGCTACACTAGTGGTGACGGACATGCTACACTGGTGGTGACGGACATGCTGCACTGGTGGTGACATACTACACTTATGGTCAGACACATGCTACACTGGCGGTCACTGACATGCACTACTGATGGTCACAGACATGTTACACTGGTTGTCACTGACATGTGGCACTTGTGGTCACGGACATGCTACGCAGATGGTGGCATGCTACACTGGTGGTCACGGACATTCTACACTTGTGGTCATGGACATGCTACACTGGTGGTCACAGACATGCTGCACTGGTGGTCACAGACATGCTGCACTGGTGGTCACAGACATGCTGCACTGGTGGTCACGGACATGCTACACTGGTGGTGACACCCTACACTGCTGGTCATGGACATGCTGCACTGGTGGTGACATGCTACACTGGTGGTCACTGACATGCTACACTAGAGGTGACATGCTACACTGGTGATGCCATGCTGCACTGGTGGTCATGGACCTGCTGCACTGGTGGTGACATGCTATACTGGTTGTCACAGACATGCTACACTAGAGGTGACATGCTACACTGGTGATGCCATGCTGCACTGGTGGTCATGGACATGCTACATTGGTGGTGACATGCTAAACTGGTGGTGAATGACATGCTACACTGGTGGTCAAGGACATGCTACACTGGTGCTGACTCGCTACTCTGCTGGTCACGGACATGCTACTCTGCTGGTCACGGACATGCTACTCTGGTGGTCATGGACATGCTACTCTGGTGGTCACTGACCTGCTACACTGGTGGTGACATGCTACACTGGTGGTCAAAGACGTGCTACACTGGTGGTCATGAACATGCTGCACTGGTGGTGACATGCTACACTGGTGGTCACGGACATGCTGCATTGGTGGTGACATGCTACACTGGTGGTGACATGCTACACTTATGGTGAAATAATACACTGGTGGTCACGGACATGCTACACTGGAGGGTTACTGACATGCTACACTGGTGGTCAAGGACATGCTACACTGGTGGTCATGGACATGCTACACTGGCGGTCACGGGCATGATTCACTGGTGGTGACATGCTACACTGATGGTCAAAGACATGCTACACTAATGGTGACATGCAACACTGGTGGTGACACGCTGCACTGGTGGTCACGGGCATGCTACACTGGTGGTGACATGCTATATTGGTGGTCATGGGCATGCTACACTGGTGGTCACAAATATGATACACTAGTGGTGACATGCAACACTAATGGTCACGGACATGCTGCACTGGTGGTGACATGCTACACTGGTGGTCATGGACCTGCTGCCCTGGTGGAGACATGCTATACTGGTTAGGCAAAAGGCAAAACTTTGGGACTTTATATGAGGTAATGACTAAAGGTACAATCGCCTCCATCCCTATTTCATATTGATAAAAAGCAGGGAATATGGGGGGAATGCTACACTGGTTGTCACAGACATGCTACACTGGTGGTGACATGCTTCGCTGGTAGTCACAGACATGCTACACTGGTGGTCACAGACATGCCTCACTGGTGGTGACATGCTACATTGGTGGTCACGGACAAGCTGCACTGGTGGTGACATGCTGCACTGGTGGTGACATGCTACATTGGTGGTGACATGCTACACTGGTGGTCACAGATATTGTAAGCTGGTGATCATGGACATGCTACACTGGTGGTCACGGACATGCTACACTGGTGCTTACGGACATGCTACACTGGTGGTGACATGCTATACTGGTGGTGACATGCTACACTGGTGGTCACAGACATGCTGCACTGGTGGTTACATGCTACACTGGTGGTCATGGACATACTACACTGGTGGTGACATGCTACACTGGTGGTCTCGGATGTGCTGCACTGGTGTTGACATGCTGCACTGGTGGTCATGATATTCTACGCTGGTGATCACGGACATGCTACACTTGTGGTATTATGCTACACTTATGGACAGGTACATGCTGCACCAGTGGTCACTGACATGCACTACCGATGGTCACGGATATGCTGCACTGGTGGTCACAGACATGCTGTACTGGTGGTCACAGACATGCTGTACTGGTGGTCACAGACATGCTGCACTGGTGGTCACAGACATGCTGCACTGGTGGTCACAGACATGCTGCACTGGTGGTCACGGACATGCTACACTGGTGGTGACACCCTACACTGCTGGTCACGGACATGCTGCACTGGTTGTGACACGCTACACTGGTGGTCAAAGACATGCTAAACTGGTGGTCATGGACATGCTACACTGGTGGTCATGGACATGCTGCACTGTTGGTGACCTGCTACACTGATGGTCATGGACCTGCTGCACTTGTGGTGACATGCTATACTGGTGGTCACAGACCTGCTTAACTGGTGTTCATGGACATGCTACATTGGTGGTGACATGCTACACTGGTGGTGAGGAACATGCTACACTGATGGTGAGATTCTACACTGGTGGTCACAGACATGCTACACTGGTGGTGACATGCTACACTGGTGGTGACATGCTACATTGGTGGTGACATGTTACACTGGTGGTCATGGATATGCTATGCTGGTGATCATGGACATGCTACACTGGTGGTCACAGACATGCTGCACTGGTGGTGACATGCTACACTGGTGGTAACGGACATGCTAAACTGGTGGTGATGGACATGCTACATTTGTGGTGATGTGCTACACTGGTGGTGACGGACATATTACACTGGTGGTGACGGACATATTACACTGGTGGTGACGGACATATTACACTGGTGGTGACGGACATGGTACACTGGTGGTGACGGACATGCTGCACTGGTGGTGACGTGCCACACTTATGGTCAGGCACATGCTACACTGGCGGTCACTGACATGCACTACCGATGGTCACGGACATGCTACACTGGTGGTCACAGACATACTACACAGATGGTGAGATGCTACACTGGTGGTGACACACTACACTGTGGTGACATGCTATACTGGTGGTCACTGACATGCTACACTGGTCGTCATTGACATGCTACACTAGGGGTGACATGCTACACTGGTGATGACATGCTGCACTGGTGGTCATGGGCATGCTACATTGGTGGTGACATGCTAAACTGGTGGTGAATGACATGCTACACTGGTGGTGACGGACATGCTACACTGATAGTGACATGATACACTGATGGTCCCGGACATGCTACACTAGTGTTAACTGATATGCACTACTGATGGTCACGGACATGCTACACTGGTGGTCACACACATGCTGCACTGGTGGTGACATGCTATACTGGTGGTCACAGACATGCTAAACTTGTGGACATGGACATGTTACATTGGTGGTGATATGCTACACTGGTGTTGATGGACATGCTACACTGGTGGTGACGGACATGCTACACTTGTGGTGACAGACATGCTGCACTGGTGGTGACATGCTACACTGGTGGTCACGGACATGCTGCACTGGTGGTGACATGCTACACTGGTGGTCACGGACATGCTGCACTGGTGGTGACATGCTGCACTGGTGGTCACGGACATGCTGCACTGGTGGTCACGGACATGCTGCACTGGTGGTGACCTGCTACACTGGTGGTCATGGACATGCAACACTAGTGGTGACATGCTACACTGATGGTCATGGACATGCTACACTGGTGGTTATGGACATGCTGCACTGGTGGTGACATGCTACACTGGTTGTCATGGACCTGCTGCGCTGGTGGTGACATGCTATACTGGTTGTCACAGACATGCTACACTAGAGGTGACATGCTACACTGGTGATGCCATGCTGCACTGGTGGTCATGGACATGCTACATTGGTGGTGACATGCTAAACTGGTGGTGAATGACATGCTACACTGGTGGTGACGCAGTGGAGATCACATCGTACAGACACTGTTGGTCATATCGTACAGTGGTGGTCGCGTCGTCCAGGTACTGTTGGTCACATCGTACAGTGGTGGTCACGTCGTACAGGTATTGGTGGTCACATCGTACAGGTACTGGTAGTCACATCGTACAGTGGTGATCACAACGTACAGGTACTGGTGGTCACATCGTCCAGTGGTGGTCACGTCGTACAGGCACTGGTGGTCACGTCGTACAGGCACTGGTGGTCACGTCGTACAGTGGTGGTCACG
>BLSH010315192.1:0-10047 GCA_018402905.1 Glandirana rugosa | reverse complement strand
CACATCGTACAGACACTGGTGGTCACATCACACAGTGGTGGTGACATGCTACACTGGTGGTGACATGCTACACTGGTGGTGACATGCTACATTGGTGGTGACATGTTACACTGGTGGTCATGGATATGCTATGCTGGTGATCATGGACATGCTGCACTGGTGGTGACATGCTGCACTGGTGGTGACATGCTACACTGGTGGTAATGGACATGCTAAACTGGTGGTGATGGACATGCTACATTTGTGGTGATGTGCTACACTGGTGGTGACGGACATGGTACACTGGTGGTGACGGACATGCTGCACTGGTGGTGACGTGCCACACTTATGGTCAGGCACATGCTACACTGGCGGTCACTGACATGCACTACCGATGGTCACGGACATGCTACACTGGTGGTCACTGACATGTGGCACTGGTGGTCACAGACATACTACACAGATGGTGACATGCTACACTGGTGGTCACAGACATTCTACACTGGTGGTGACACACTACACTGGTGGTCACAGACATGCTACACTTGTGGTGACATGCTATACTGGTGGTCACTGACATGCTACACTGGTCGTCATTGACATGCTACACTAGGGGTGACATGCTACACTGGTGATGACATGCTGCACTGGTGGTCATGGACATGCTACATTGGTGGTGACATGCTAAACTGGTGGTGAATGACATGCTACACTGGTGGTGACGGACATGCTACACTGATAGTGACATGATACACTGATGGTCCCGGACATGCTACACTGGTGTTAACTGATATGCACTACTGATGGTCACGGACATGCTACACTGGTGGTCACAGACATGCTGCACTGGTGGTGACATGCTATATTGATGGTCACAGACATGCTAAACTTGTGGACATGGACATGTTTCATTGGTGGTGATATGCTACACTGGTGTTGATGGACATGCTACACTGGTGGTGACGGACATGCTACACTTGTGGTGACAGACATGCTGCACTGGTGGTGACATGCTACACTGGTGATCACGGACATGCTGCACTGGTGGTGACATGCTACACTGGTGGTCACGGACATGCTGCACTGGTGGTGACATGCTGCACTGGTGGTCACGGACATGCTGCACTGGTGGTCACGGACATGCTGCACTGGTGATCATGGACATGCTGCACTGGTGGTGACCTGCCACACTGATGGTCATGGACATGCTACACTGGTGGTTATGGACATGCTGCACTGGTGGTGACATGCTACACTGGTTGTCATGGACCTGCTGCACTGGTGGTGACATGCTATACTGGTTGTCACAGACATGCTACACTGGTGGTGACATGCTTCACTGGTAGTCACGGACATGCTACACTGGTGGTGACACACTACACTGGTGGTCACGGACATGCTACACTGGTGGTCAGACATGCCTCACTGGTGGTGACATGCTACAGTGGTGGTCATGGATAAGCTGCAATGGTTGCGACATGCTGCACTGGTGGTGACATGCTACATTGGTGGTGACATGCTACACTGGTGGTCACAGATATTGTAGGCTGGTGATCATGGACATGCTACACTGGTGGTCATGGACATGCTACACTGGTGGTCATGGACATGCTACACTGGTGGTCACGGACATGCTACACTGGTGCTTACAGACATGCTACACTGGTGGTGACGTGGCACTGGTGGTCACTGACATGCGGCACTGGTGGTCACAGACATGCTGCACTGGTGGTCAGGGACATGCTGCACTGATGGTGACATGCTACACTGGTGGTGGCATGCTATACTGGTTGTCACGGACATGCTACACTGGTGCTGACATGCTACACTGGTAGTCACAGACATGCTACACTGATGATTAAATGCTACACTGGTGGTCAGGGACATGCTACACTAATGGTGACATGCTACACTGGTGGTCACAGACATGCCTCACTGGTGGTGACATGCTACAGCGGTGGTCATGGACAAGCTGCACTGGCGGTGACATGCTGCACTGGTGGTGACATGTTACATTGGTGGTGAAAATCTACACTGGTGGTCACAGATATGCTAAGCTGGTGATCACGGACATGCTACACTGGTGGTCACAGACATGCTAAACTGGTGGTCACGGACATGCTACACTGGTGGTCACGAACATGCTACACTGGTGGTGACATGCTATACTGGTGGTGACATGCTAAACTGCTGGTCACAGGCATGCTATCTGGTGGTCATGGACATGCTACATTGATGGTGACATGCTACACTGGTGTTGATGGACATGCTACACTGGTGTTGATGGACATGCTACACTGGTGTTGATGGACATGCTACACTGGTGTTGATGGACATGCTACACTGGTAGTGACGGACATGCTGCATGGGTGGTGACATGCTGCACGGGTGGTGACATGCTGCACTGGTGGTGACATGCTGCACTTATGGTCAGGCACATGCTACACTTGTGGTCACTGACATGTGGCACTGGTGATCATAGACATGCTGCACTGGTGGTCACGGACATGCTGCACTGGTGGTCACGGGCATGCTACACTGATGGTGACATGCTACACTGCTGGTCAAGGACGTGCTACACTAGTGGTGACATGCTACACTGGTGGTCACGGACATGCTTCACTGGTGGTGTCATGCTATACTGGAGGTCACGGACATGCTACACTGGTGGTGACATGCTACACTGGTGGTGACATGCTACACTGGTGGTGACATGCTACACTGGTGGTGACATGCTACACTGGTGGTCACAGACATGCTACACTGGTGGTCACGGATATGCTACACTGGTGGTCACGGATATGCTACACTGGAGGTCACAGACATGCTGCACTGGTGGTGATATGCTACACTGGTGGTCACGGACATGCTACATTGGTGGTGACATGCTACACTGATGGTGAAATAATACACTGGTGGTCAGGGACATGCTACTATGGAGGGTTACTGACACTCTACACTGGTGGTCACGGACATGCTACACTGGTGGTCGCGGACATGCTACACTGGTGGTCACGGACATGATATACTGGTGGTGACATGCTACACTGGTGGTCAAAGACATGCTAATTGTAAAGGGTAGGGAATCTATTATCCTTAGTTACTCCATTTTGTTTGTCTTAAGGTAAAGCTGCTGTAAAATGTTACTTTAGTAGTTTATGCTGACAAGGCTTTTGTCTCTGCACACAGCACATCCTGTCCTGTGGGTGACTGTCTGTAACCCTGTGGGTGTCACTTCTGGGTTATCACATTCTAGCATGTTCTTATGCTGCAGCACATCCTGTCCTGTGGGTGACTGTCTGTAACCTTGTAGATGTCACTTTTGAGTGATCACATTCTAACGTCCAAACTTAAGACAGACTGACGGAGAGATGATAGCCGAGGGTTATCATAGCAGTTCCTAACAAGTGGAGGTCCCACCGAGATCGGAGAATCATCCCTTCTGGAACCTGGGTAAGATATAACATAACTTTGTTTGTCTCTCCGGGTGTTCTCAGGCTCTGATTTAGTTCCGATCTCTGAACTATGTCGCACTCTGGGTAGTGGCCATCATAAGTCTCCGGGAGACTTAATATTGGGGAACTGCGGCTTGCTCCAGGAGCAGCACTACTACACTACTCTGGGTAGTGGCTTATTTCATGGGAAAGAGTCTCCGGGAGACTCAGAAAAGTACTGTGTTAGACATAGTGTACTTTGATAATTGTCAGTCTGTCTTGGGTGATCCTGCTACTTTGCTTTTCTTTACTGTCGCGTAGAAGTATAAGATAATTTGTTTGTGTAGTATAAAGTCCAGGTGGTAAGACTGGACAAACGCCACTGATTTCAATGTGAATAAGGATTATATACCTGTACACTGAACTGTGACATACTGTAGACTGTCCTATCCTTTGTTGAGAGTGGCAAGTGGTCACGTGCCATTCGAACTCGCTCCGTACTGTCAGTTTGACTGAAGTACCCGGTGACCAGCACACGTTTATGGAAAGCACACCCTGAGGCAACTTAGAGTGGCAGCCGAGCACTGTGAGCTTTCTCTAGAACAATAGGGTTAACTGTCTACATTACAACTGACATGTCATGTCCCGACTGTAAGACTGGTATTTTGTTAGGCATTAATGACAACGGTTGGGGACTAGTAAAAACAGTGTCAGGAGGTTATAGAGCTGAGATCCTTGGTCTCAAGCCATTGTTAGAAGACATTCCTGACATTTTAGTAAGGTGCCCGCTCCTACCCATACAGCTAGAGGGGCTTGAGGAAGCCGAGAAACATAGGATTAGGAATCTGGGGTGGTCATTAGGAACCCCAGATGCTGAATGAATAATATCACCCAGACTACTGGGCTGCTGATTCAACATATTGGTCCCGATAGAAGGACACATAATTAGAGTGTTACACCTGGTCAACTACTAGAGAAACCCCTCAAGAAAATTGAATAAGCTAAAGTTGTTCTATAATGTTTTTCCCGGAATAGGCGAGATATGCAAGATGTCTTAGTCTGTGTATGTGAAATTAATTACTGTCCAGTTAACCCATGGGTGGACAATCTGAAAGTATGCTGAGTTTTTACATGGGCTGTGTTTTTATCTATTAAGAGGTTAAATGCATTCCGTTTTGTAGTGAAAGTGAGATGATAAATGGGTAATGATCAGTGTAACTGGTTTATATATTTGAAGGTTTAGGTAAGTTAAACACTGGAAAAAGTTTTTTTTCGAAGTTATGAAAGAGTACATTGTAAGTAAGCTGATGTGAGAGAAATAGAAGTTTTTTTTTTGGGAAAGTTTAATTGTAAGAAAGTGATAGTATGTGTTGTATACAGATGGGAAAATGTAAGTGATTCAGAGAGGTAATCGTGTACAGATATACTGCTGGGACTTTTAGTCCTATATGCTTCGTGCTCTTTGAAGTTGTGACCCCCTCCTAAGGAATGTGTTCATTGGAGCATGACCGTATGTGCTCGCTTCCAAAACTCCACCCTCTTCTTTGATTTCATAGAAAATAAACTACAATAAAAATTGCATGATGATGATTTCTGTAAAGCATAGGGATATGTTTAACTTTTGTGTAGAAGTAAAATTTTAGTTTAAAGAATCTGTTTTGCTATGTGATTCTAGCATTATTTTGAACAAAGGAAAAAATGGCCGATTGCTACCAACGCCCTGTAAATTCCTAAACGGTAGCCATGATTTTTTTTTTTTATATAATTATTTAAATGTATAGTTCTCTAGTCCAGCCTATTGGGCGTGGAAAGGGAAAAAGCTCCACCCACTGAACAAAAGCCATTTGCACCCTTCGGTGAAAGTTATTTTGTACAAGATAGTTGACCAGGCTAGAACACCTTTACTTAAAAGTATGTGATGGGACAATATTGAATGATCATAGGAGATAGATGTCTATATATGTTATAAATTGGTTTAAGTAATAAATGTAATGAAGTGTGATATTTTAAAATACAGTATTAATGATTGTTTTATGAGTTGTTTGTTAATATAGAAGAAACTAGATCTGTATAGAATTGAACCAGTCATTGAAATAGTAACATCAATATGAGTGTGATATGTGGTCCCACCCTTAGGAAATTCTACAGGCAGCAAGTTACATCTCACTCAGGCAACCCACGGGGAAGTCTTGGGCATGGTGTGATGGGAATGATGCCTGGAGAATTGCAGAGGGTGGGAATACAGGTTATACAGGTTATATATGTATAACAAGATGTGTTGGACATATCTGAACATTTTGTGTGGAAGGAGGATAAATGATTGGACATATTGCTGACAGAGGTAGAAGGGGGAGAACTGGCCACTCTGCCCCTGACGCTCTGATTAGCCAGCAAAAGTGATATTGGGTTGATGAAAACTGCGGATGCAGCAATCATAACTCCAAACGTTCCTTCCATCCACACAAAAGGCAATATCCCCTGAAACAAAGGGAACAAAAGTGGATACAAGGGAAGGTACCCTGTGGTTAGGCTCAGATTCTAATCCACTTCTGTCTAGCAGTTTTGTTCATCCCCAGGTATCGCATCAGAAGGTGAAAGACCCATTCTTGTGGAATCAGGAGATTGGATCTGGATAAAGGTGCATTAAAAGGAAAAACGGAAGGACCCTACTAGACACTCTTAACCGCACTTACCGCTGTTAAAGTCAGTAAGCAAACATCCAAACCCTAATATCCCAGAGGGTAACAGAGTGTCCCCAAAAATCATTAGACTAGAAAACAAATCTATGTGAGTGAGTGTTGTGAATGGAGGAACATCTTTTCTTTTAAATAAAGGGATTCACATCCTGGAAGGAGAGACCACCTCCCTCCTACAAGAGGTGAAAGTAACACTGTGAACTCAACACATAGGGATAGGTAGATAGGAGGTGACCATGCTTTTTCTGCTGTCCCCGGATTACCACAAAATCCCTCAAGGAAAGTTTCTGATTATTGCTTGTACCTTATTCGCCGTGGGTCTTGGCACCTATTGGCTCTGGGAGACTTTGAAGTTGAGAGAAAGAAAATGACAGATCTCGCTAGGAGGAGGATGAGAAGGCTGAATACAGGAGAAGTTAGGGGTGGGGTGTACTAGAAACACCAGTGTTGAAAATGGAATCTTCAAACCAGACCATAGTGTTTACCTTAACAAAGAGCCAGGTATTTGACCCAACAAAAGTTACTTATGACCTTGAGGCCTCTAATATATATGTTTGGGAATTTGGTTATTGGGAGAATGTATGGTGGACAACAGACCAAAGGTGGGAGACTAGTTTGGCTAGGATTCCCCCAGATGACATAAGCACCTATCAGAGGATCCCCTTAGCGAAGGGAAGCCAATGGAATATTATCCTCACAGTACAGAACCCAGAGGTTAAAGACAGTGGAGTATATAGGCTAGGAATAACTATGTCAGGGACTGATCCTTGGGCTGAAGTCAAACTTCAGGTAAACCCTCCCCAAAGTGCCCCTGCCGGTGCCATGGGCAACTTACCCCCTGAGGTTGGGGTGCGGCAGGACAACAAGGTAATTGGGGTAGAAATACAGCCAGAAGATAGACTGAGCATAGAGACTGGTTATTCTGCCACAAATGAATGGTTGGAATGGATGAAGTTTACAGCCAATTCTACTAATGCCTCTGACTGTGTAGTGTGTGCCAGTGGAAGACCAAGCCTAGTGACTGTTCCAGTCCCCCCAGTTTTCAATAAGACATGTATTTTATTGATGACACTGTAAGGCACATACCCATGGGATAGATGATGTTAGCAAAGGAAATGCTTTAGCTGATCAGGAAGCAAAAAAGGCTGCACAATCCCAAAGAGGGGAAACTCTAATTCAGATGCCGAGCCTGGTTCCCATCCTTCCTGAAGAAGCACAGTTAATTGCAGACCTCCAACAATCCGCATCTCCAGCAGAGCTGGAAGACTGGTGTTACCCTGTTTTGCAGAGTAATCCAAAATTTGGATTGATCTGCAAAGAGGGGAGACAGGAGGCCATGTATCCCACGATGCAGTGCACTAATATACATTGCACAACTACAGAAACAATCCTAATAACCCACACCATGTAACACATTAACATCTACCTCATCCCGCAACCCCGTTCACACACCTCCAAATTGACTTCACTCACATCACGCAACTGAAAGGGGGGACAATAACAAGCACGTGTGATTGTTGACATGTTCTCCCGATGGCCGGAAATGTTTCCAACCAAAAGGGAAGACGCCAAAACGGTGGTGGGAATCCTGACCAGGGAGATTATTCCCAGGTGGGGAATACCCCTGCAAATTAGCTCAGACCAAGGCACAGCATTTAATCAAATTTTCTGTTTATATCTAAATAAAAATACTGATTGGATAGACTATATATTGCAATCAACAGCGCTTTGTTAGCTACACACGAGATGAAGTCAAGGGCCTTGCTGAGCAGCTTGATGCCACCTCACTGACAGCCTGGCAGAACAGAATCTCCTTGGACATGCTCCTGGCCAAGAGGGGAGGGGTCTGTATAATGTTTGGCACCAAGTGTTGCACATTTATCCCTAGTAATACTGCCCCAGATGGCAGTGCCTCCCGAGCATTGAAGGGCTTGGAGATGCTGTCTCAAGAGCTGGCAGAAAATAGCGGGATTGAGGACCCCTTCACCGGATGGATGGAACGTTGGTTTGGCAAGTGGGGCAAGTTCTTGACCACCTTGGCCACCGCGGTTGCGGTGGTACTGTCAGTATTATTATGCGTAGGCTGCTGTCTGGTTCCATGCATGAAGGGACTCATCTCAAGGGTGGCAAATAGAGCTGCGGGTGATGTAATGTATGCAGCGCTGTCCACAGAAGACCCTGACTTATATGACAAATCAGGATTAGCCACACTGCTTGTATGAGACAGTGATGCTGTTTTTTTATGAAAATCCCCACCAAGACAGGCTCATGGAATGGGAGCTTAAATCAAGAATCTACATTTTGTAGGTTCAACAGAAGGGGGAAATGTTGGAAGAATGGGTTAAGTCAGGAGTCTTTTATTAAAATGTAGCTAGAGTAATGCTTTATGTGAACCTATAAAATATTGATTTTGAAAGGATTTGACAGTATTCACTTTGTATGTTAGGGTTCCACTTTAAATATCTGTTAGTCTGGCTTGTTTCTGGCCTTCTCTTGAGAGAATGTCTTATGCTCGGTTCTCATGAAAAGGCTGAAGTTAGCTAATCACACAATATATTGTATCAATGTTATGTGTCTGATGTTCCCTTTGTATCTTCATAATGTACTAATGAATGTGTTTATTTGAGACGAGAGAACATCCAGTGACAGGAGGAGATGTCGCTGCTTTTGAGAAAACAAAATTATTGGATATGTGATGATCCCAGCTCCGAGATGGATTTCTTACAGCACTGCTTAAATTTTGTTTTGCTTTCTATTGGTCACATGGGACAACCACCCATTTAACTGCTTGATTGTTAATAGAAGATACAGACATTGATTAGGATGATTATATGATCATCCCTAGGTTACAACTCAGAACACATTTATGTTTTATGCATATTTTTCACCATAAAAAAATTTTAAGTCCTCACTTTCAGTAGGATTACACATAGGCAGACCTGTTGTACTGTGTTTCGGACTTAATTTTAGCCCCAAGACTGCAGTGATAGCTATAACCAGAACTGTAGTTCTGACAGAACGCAACCCTGCCTGGATTCATGCCACCGGAGTAAAATTGGTAAACAAGAGACCTGACCCAGAGGTCCCCGAAGCAAGAAAGGAGGTACTAACGGGGGCAGAAAGTCCTGACCTCGAAAAGGAAAGTCAAGACAAGAGGGTATTAACGGAGGTAGACAACCTTGACCCTGAAAATGAACTGCTACCTGAATTTTGGACAATGGTCCTTGATCCCCCTGATCCTACCCCCATTTCTAGTGATTTTATTGACTTTTCTCATGTGTATTAGTACAGAAGTGGTCATTACCCAAAAAGGGTAAAACTCCCAATCTCACAACATTCTGGTATAACACACACTATATATATATATATATATATATATATATATATATATATATAATATGTAGCTACCTTTACTTTTGCCTACTGACATATAGTTCACTGTCCTATAGTATTTTGTCAGTGTAAATTTTTATATTCATAGGGGTACATATATATAGATGTTCAAAGAGGGGTCCAAGGTGAACTCAAAGCCAGGAGATCAAGTGACCGCTGGATTTGAATCACTTATCCCCAGGCCTGTACTGGCCATCGGGACTACCGGGAGTTTCCCGGTGGGCCGAGGGCTCAGTGGGCCGGTTCAATGACAGAAGGGAAAAGTAAAGCGGCACTGATCTGAGTGCAGCATTTGTTAGCAAACATAAGGTTTATTATGTTTTATCAAACGCACATGGTTTCATCATTTAAAACCAGGCATGTAGTACGTTCCGTGCCGTGGGTCCCGTATCTGTAACGCTGGGCATGGATGAACGCGAGCCCTGGCCACTCCAGTGGTCTCCAAGGCTACGGGGCTGCAGGGGATCAGCTGGGCGGGTGGTAGGCACGTCACTGCATCGTCCTAAGCGTCCGTGACGAGCAGGGGGCGTGGCAAAGCGGCTCGC
>BLSH010315168.1:77794-88829 GCA_018402905.1 Glandirana rugosa | reverse complement strand
CCGGATCCTGGAACTGGGCTTGGGGGCGGAGCCAGCCCATGCGTATATGCTGTCGTGCTTTGCATCAGGAAAGGAAAATTACCGTCAGGTAAGTATACAATTTTCCGTTATCCTACTGTCAACTTTAGTCAACAGGATCGTTATTGTGTTGTATTGGTTAACAGCCAAAAATGCACTTATGGTATGCAGGAACATTTGAAATTGTGCATTGAAGATTTGGTTTCTAAGTATATTCACTTAACTAACATAGTGGCTGCTCTACAGTATACAACAAAATTGTAGAGCAGGTATAAGATTTGGATTGACCATCACCACCGCGCACATTAGGCAATATTCCCATTGTGTCCAAAGTAGAATCTTTTTTTGCTTCCCTGTCAAAAAAGCGTAGGAGAGACATTTTGTTATCTCTATTCAATCTGTAGACTGATAAAACCAGAAATAATGTCAAGCAGACAGTGTTTGTTCAAAATGTTTTTTTTTTTTTACGAGATTGGACACTTTGGATATCATGCTCAAATCTTATGATGGCCATACATACATAATGATAAATCCCTGCCAATTTTTTCTCTTTCAAAACGTATTTTCACCTAAGTATTTAAAGGTATAGTTCTCCTTTACCAAAAAACTGCCTATATAGATAAAGGACATCTGTGGATAAAAACAAACTGTGTAGCTTTGACTAAAGTTGAATAATGCCCTTGCTATAGGTGTATGAAGCCTGACCAGAAAACTCCTAGAACATTGCTAAGAGATGCCTAGCTGTTACTGTTCACCTTCACCATCACAGGAGCAAGTAGCTGTGTGCTGAGCATTTTAAAGTTTGTTCCTGTGATGATGAAGGTGAATAGTAACAGCTTGGTGTGTCTTTGCAACAGAGTTTTCCTTTTCAGGCTTCAGGAGGTATGTAAATGGCCTACACCTAAAGCAAGTACATTATTCAACGTTGGACAAAATTGCACAATTTGTTTTTATTTACTGGCGTCCCTTATCTGCATAGGCAGCTTTTTTTGGTAAAAGTGAATTAACCTATTAGAATTCAGACCAGTCAGTCTCTTTCTTGTAGTTTCATTGTTTGAGCAAAAGATTTATAGTCCAATAACTAATCTACATGCAGGGCGCCATATACATGTATTTCAATGGATTTTTATTTTTTTGAAGCACATGATTAGAGCCTGAGGCTCAAACTGGCTTTAAAATGGGTGGGCTCTGGGCGCAGAGCACTGTGCCCTGAGCCCACCCAGTTGTGTGAAAATATTGAATTAATATTCGCTATTGTCTTCCTGCTTCTCCTCCTGGCCAATCAGGAAGCTGGTCTTAAGTCCCGATTGGCCCAGAGAAGAAGCGGTCATATTGGCCGCCGAGGAGGAGGAGGCGCAGGGTGAAGCTGCCGTGAAGGATGAAACGCAGGGTGAAGCCGCCGAGGAGGAGGAGATGCAGGAAGGAGCCAAAGCTGCGTAGATGGGTTAAGTGCGGGCTGATGGGCGGACGAGCGGAATGAGTGACGGGGGGGGGGGGGTTGCGGGTGGTTTGTTTACCACCCCCTCCAAAAAATGGAGCACCAGCTGCCACTGGACCATCATTTATTGCTACATGTATGGCCAACTTAGAAATCTAAGATGCATTACCTTGTTCTCAAATGTACTCGCTGTCAAGTTATATTTTATAAGGCTACAATCATACAGTTGCACAGGGTCGGCTAGGGGCAGCCACTGGAGATAATCAGTTCTTGCTGGCAGTTTTAAAAAACTGCATGCACACACTGGTATTGATTTACTAAATCTGGAGAGTGCAAAATCTGGTGCAGCTGTGCATGGTAGCCAATCAAACAAAATGTGATTAAATATCACAAGAATACCTCTTAAGGAACTGCTTAACCATAAAACTTAATTTTATTGACGAAAGATTAAAAATGTTACAAAAGAACAATACCACTGTTGCAGAAAGGTATAAGACAACGTTGTCTTGCAGCTCAGACTTGCCGGCAAACACCCCACTTTCACCCACACACTCACAGTCAGTACAGGTGTACTGACTGTGAGTGTGTGGGTGAAAGTAGAGTGTTTGCCGGCAAGTCTGAGTTGCAACACAACGTTGTCTTATACCTTTCTGCAACAGTGGTATTGTTCTTTTGTAACATTTTTAATCTTTTTCAATAAAATTAAGTTTTATGGTTAAGCAGTTCCTTAATAGGTGTTCTTGTGATATTTAATCACATTTTGTTTGTATATGACTTAGTAGCCTCTGGACTGGAACCACACCCTCCATATGGGTGAAGCCCTCTAGTTGGGAATATGGCTCTGATATAGGGCCGCCCCATTGAGTATATAGTACATTTTTTGCTATGGGTGCAGTTTTTAAACCCCCTTGTTTTTTGTCAGCATGGTAGCCAATCAGCTTGTCAGCTTTGACAAAAAAGAAACTGGAAGCTGATGCAAAGCTGCACCAGATTTTGTACTCTCCAGGTTTAGTAAATCAGCCCCATTGTGTGTGAACAGCAGCATCTGTCAGATTTATACTTTGTTAGAAAAATCGTTTATCTGAGCGATTATATGCCAACATGCCTCCGACCGACCCTGGACATGACAAGCGCATCCAGGGTCGTTGTTTCTGCCGAGTTCTGGCTACACATAAAGTGGCCATAACTTATTGTCAAGTTTGTATGCGTTGCAGCGTCCAGAAGTTGCATGTAGCCGGCTCTAAACGCAGCAAACTATGTGCCCTTGACCACCTGTGTAAATTTAGCCTTACCTGATCCTTCCATAGAAGGCTGAGGGCTTGACCAGATATTGTAACGTTCATAAAATCCCTTTAAATACCTTTTCACTTTTGTTTGTTCATACCTCTGGGTATCATGGTGGTCTGCATCACTGCTGAAGAGGTAATGAGCATGGTGATGAGTTGTAGTAACACCGCCTTCAGATTCTGTAATGTAAACCAAAATGCATTAACTGACTTTATATGTACAGTATGTGTACAGGCTCAGATTTACCATTACGGCCTATGTCTAGGAAAGCAATAGCTGGGGATTGTCAGGCTGTTAGCGCTCATTCACACATCTGTGCGGAGGGCGGTGTTTATCTGCCTGGAAGCACAGGCAGTCTATGCAGCCACATGCCACTAGCCTTGTTTATGGCTGGGTTCATACTGCGGTTTCCCCTCATCCAATTTGCATGAAAGGAGACTGTGACCGGCTCTCAATGGAGCCGATTCACACAGCTTGGGGACAGCCCTGGAAAAGGGTCCTGTAAGTCTTCAGGTCTGAATTCAGGCAAAAATTCGGACCTGATTCACACCTAAAAGGGAGAACAGGGATGCACAAGATGGTGGACCCCCCTGTTGCAAACCGCGGCCACAGCTAATGTGAACCCGGCCTAAATCAATGACAGGCTGATGACTGCACAGATCTTCATGCCGGGATATACATCCATACATGGGTGACCAATGCACATCTCTGAACACAGACAGACTGCAGCCAAGGAAAGCTGCACTGCTTGCGTCCAAGAATGATAATCTGTCCCTAGCCGCAGATAATCACTCCATGTGCGATTAAATCTGAACACTCACAGATGGCTGCTGTCAGATTGTCATTGCGAAGTGCCCGCAGCTATCTGCATCTACCTGTCAGTCCAGCCACAGGTCATTTTTGGATTCTTGCTGCAGTTGGCATGTGTGAGTGAGGCCTGCCGATGATCTTAGGCCTTGTTTACACTTGCGGTGCTCTCTGAAGAGCGATCTGCATTTCTTTAGAAAACATTTGGCAGGTGGTGAAGAGGCATTGCCTAACTACCTGTTTAACCCCTTGAATGCCTGACTACCATGCTGCAACTGTGTGCATTTCGCGCTGTTACAGGCTGGTTGCATTCACTTAAATAGATCATGTTCAGAGTAAGGTAGTGCTCAATGAATGTGATAGGTGGTATAGTTTCTGCTGTAGTATATCCCCCCCCCCCCACCACTGCCCTTCCAGCTAAAGGGGGAGTGGTCGAGGGGTGGTAAAAATGCAGCTCAACTGCATGGTGTAACTGCACCCCAGCTGCTAGTGTAAAAGAGTCTTAGAGCTCTCTGAAGAGTGATCTGCATTCAAAACGCTCTTCAAAGAGCATTTGACAGCCAGTGAGGAATCATTGTATCGCCTCCTCACTGCCTGCTTTCGCCCCTTGAACCCCACACACGCATTGAAAGCGAAAGGGGGTATAGTTTCTGTAGCAGCCACTGCATGTTCGTGGACAGCTACTGCCTCTGCAGCTAAAGGGGGTAGCATTTGGGAAGTGGTAAAAGCGCAGCTGCACCACAGGGATTTACCACTCCCCAACCACACATGTGAATGAGCCCTTGGGGGAAAAAAAACTGAAGAAAGCAGAACTATGGATTGGAGTGCAGGCAGACTACAGACCAGTAGCTCTAAATTTAGACGGGATACCTTTGCTTGGGGCAGGATCCCTACATTTGAAAGACAAATTCTCCCTCTAAACTTATATAAAGTACTGTAAGGGCTCGTTCATACTAGCAGTTGAAGGACAGTAAAACCCTGCAGTTGAGCTGCATTTTTACAGCTCCCCCTTTAGTTGTAGAGGCAGCGGCTGGGGGTATACACATGTTGTGGCCACGACACTTTGCTTCATGGCTACAGCAGCAATTATACCCCCTGACGCTATTGATGGATGGGCGCAGCACCTGCCAAGTGTGACCCATTCAAGGGAGTGCAAGCCCTGGACAGCTGCGTGTAATGCATGTGGTTTGTGGCACACTAGTGCGGGGTTCAAGAGGTTAAAGCAGGCAGTGATGATGCAATACAATACTTCCTCAGCACCTAATAAATGATCTCAGATGAGCAATCCAAACGTGGGTTGCTTTTTAGGGACTAAAGCTAGTGTGAAGGAACCCTAATGCTGTAATGTAAACTATGAGTGGCACTAGAGAACATCCATCGGTTCATCTGTCAGTGAGCTGACTTCAGAAAGGAATCTGGTTGGCATGGTGACTGAACTTCGCCTTTAACACTGTCTCATTGAATAATGGTGGCCGTACACTATACGAAAAATCAGCCGAAAATCGGTCATTTGGACAGTTCGTTCGTTTGTCGGCCAGTTAGGCCTCATTTACGCTGCTGGTAAACGGACGTTTAGAGGCAGTTTGGCGTTTTTTTTCTAGCTGCCTCTGAACTTTCCTCTGTTATCTTATCAGTACAGTTACACAGGTTCGTTTAAGGTCGTTTCCAGGCAGTTGAGTTTAAAGGCTTTTTTTGGAACGCAAAAAAATGGGTTCAGACGCCAGTTCAGAGGCATTTGAAATGCCAAACAGCTTGTAAATGCAGCTAAATGCCCCTAAACGCGATAATGCATGTCTAGGACCATTTAGTTTACAGGCATTTCCATTTAAAAAAAACCATTTTCTTTAAAAACGCTCCTAGACGCAAACTCTGCTAAACGCCGCATACAAAACGTGTCAAATCGGCCGTTTTAGACGTCGGCTTCTAGCTGTCAAAATAAATAGTTCAGGGGAGGTTAACATAGCTTCCCGTGTAAATGGAGCCTTAATGGGCACAAATCTGTAATCGGTTGGGACATTTTTTGGCCAAAATGTGTTCTGTGTTAATGTGTTTCCCGCCCAAACTGTTTGCACTAAGTACATGTAAAAAAAAACAAAAAAAAAACAGATTCATGTATGTCCATTGAACGATTTATCAGTCATTACGTGATGGCACTGTCGTTTGCTCTTTCAGTCGATTGTTTGTTTTTCGAAAATGGGTTTGGCCGATTTTTGTATAGTGTATGGCCAGCATAAGACCACTTGTTATTAATTCCAGCCTAGTTAAGCAGAGTTACCTACTTCTAAAAGGTGTTTGTGTATAAATAATGACAGCTTATAGGTAATGTGAGACACATTCATGTAAGCAGGAGTCCTCCATATTTACAGAGGTCAGTTTTCCATTCTAGCACTGTACAATAACATGATCTAAAGTAAAAAGAGAGAGATTTTCTAACCCCAAATCTGGATCAGGCTGCTGTCTACACTATGGGAGAACCAGGCCTTCATCCCCCGAAACATGTCACCTGAGGCAGAGGGCGTCAGTCATGTGACCTGTGTGCTGAGGAGGCTGACACAATATGGGAGGCTGGACACAAGTATACAATTATTAAAGAGGACCTGTCCTGAATAACAATGTGTACTGTGCCATCACTGTTTTTTTATTTCACCACAAAATTATAGATGTCACCAACACCTCTTAACATTCTAAGATGGGAAAGATGATATATAAGGATCAGTACACAAAGCTAACACACCAGGACAAGAATCCTTCAAGGGATAGTTCACCTTTACCAACAAACTGCCTATGCAGATAAAGGGCATTTGTAAATAAAAACAAACTGTGCAGCTCTGACTAAAGTTGAATAATGGTAGGCCATTTACATACCTCATGAAAGTAAACAATAATAGCTAGGCCTCGCTTGGCAACTTCCTAGGAGTTTTCAGGTCAGGCTTCATGAGGTACATAAATGGCCTACACCTATAGCAAGGGCAATATTCAAATTTAGTCAAAGCTGCAGGCAGTGTTAATTTTGACATCAAATTTCAATTTAGTTTTAGTTATAGTCTTTTAACTAAAATACCATGTTAACATTTTAACAATTTAACAATTAACACTGGCTGTAGGCTGGTTTTATTTACAAACTCCTCTTATCTGTATAGGCAGTTTTTTGGTAAAGGTGAATTAGTACTTAGTGGAAAATTGTCCTTTTTTTGCCATCTGTGTCCTATTGCAGAGAATGTCCTTTCACTTCTTGTTCCTTAGATACAACAGGAAATGAGGGGAAATCTCTCCAAAGTGAGTGAAATGTCTGGTAGTCACCCAGTTAGTCCACTAGTGTCCCCATAAAAAGATTCCTGTTCTGGTGACTGCTCAGAATTTAGGATTTCCCTTCATTTTCACTTTTAGGGATGACATCACCAGGACAATCAAGGAGGGTCTATCACTGACAGCGATAAAAAGCTGATGAGGTGTTCTAATCCCTCCCCACTCTATCTGAAACTAACAAAAAACATTTTTAATTCAGTTATACTTTAACTGAAATATTTAATTCACATTATCACTTATTTTCACAGAAGCCTCCCTACATGGGTCAGCTTCCCTGGTCACCACACACATTCTTCTATTTGGATGCCTCGGGTCCCTGGATGTGGTCCTTTCTGGGGCTCGTGCCAAAAACCCCCCATCTCAGCTCCCTTCAGGGGATACCCCCCAGTGGGGTGTGTCCGGCCGTCAGTATGACACCGTTCCATGCAGCAATTATGGTAAACCATATATTCATTCTCAATATTTTTTCATATATAAAAAAATATTTATTTATTTTTTTTTTTGCAAAATACAATATTTACACATTTTTATTAATTACAGTTACCAATACATGCATGCTCCTGATGAGTGGATAAATAACTTCACGAAACGCGTAGAGACGATATATGCCGTATGAATTATTACATAAGTTGTTCTATGCTGCAGAAATTGTCATATATGGAGCCAGTTTTCATCATTTTGTGAAATATGTATTTGTTTCTAGTTCATATGTAGAATTTTATAGTAGAGGCAATGTGCCCAATATATATGTATAAAGAGATGTATGGATTGTTTACGGTACTACCTTGATGAAAATTGCCTCAATAAAAAGAAAACAAAAAAAAAAAAACGCATGTTTTTAACCACTTGCCGACCGCCGATCGGCATCTGATGGCGGCAAAGTGGCTCGTTCCCGCAAATCGCCGTCATACGACGGCGGCTGCGGGAACGAGTTTAGTGACTCACTGTGTCCAGGGGGGGCCGGGGAGCGGGTGCGGCGGCTTCGATTGCCGCCGGCCACCCGCGATGACCCCCCCCCGGAGCGAATGAGCGGAGGTCCGTGTATGTAAACACGGACCTCCGCTCTGTGTGAGGGGGAAGGGCTGTGATCACAGCCTTCCTTTACGTGAAGGCTGTGATAACTTCCTTTCCCCAGATAGGCAGTCCCCCATACAGTTAGAACACGCCCAGGGAACATAGTTAACCCTTAGTGCGCCCCCTGCAGGTTAACCCCTTCACTGCCAATGGCATTTACACAGTAATCAGTGCATTTTTATAGCACTGATCACTGTATAAATGCCAATGGTCCCAAAAAAGTGTCAAAATGGTCCGACATGTCCCCTGAAATATCGCAGTACCGCAAAAAAATTGCAGATCGCCGCCATTTTTAGTAAAAAATAAAAAAAAATTAAAAACCCCAAAAATGAATTCTCATCATCCGTAAACGCGACCACTTTTGCGCAAACCAATCAATAAACGGCAATTGCGATTTTTTTTTTTATCGCAAATGAGGAAGAATATAAATCGGCCAAAAACGGTGAAAAAAAATGTTTTTTTATATTTTTTTTTTGGATTTGTATTTTAGGAAAAAGTTAGAAATTTGGGTTTTTTTGCAAAATTGTCGCTCTTCTTTTGTTTATAGCAGCGATCAGAAATGACGCAGAGGGGATCAAATACCACCAAAAGAAAGCTCTATTTGTGGGAAAAAAAGGACGCAAATTTCGTTTGGGTACAACGTCGCACGACCGCGCAATTGTCAGTAAAAGCGACGCAGCGCCGAATCGCAAAAAGGGCTCCGGTCCTAAAGCTGGAAATCCTTCCGGGGCTGAAGTGGTTAAAACCCATGTGTCTCATTTAAATTTCCAAATAAACCCCCCGTTTTCTATATCACCCAACCCGGGATGGAGGCATATGGCCAATATGACCATTGCCTCATCTAAAGTCCCATTTTTGACCCTTTCAATGCCATACTTTAACTACTTGAGTCCCAGCACCATTTTAAAGTGGCACTGGGATCATGGACTAGTTAAACACACTCCTAGCAGCTATAGCTTTAAGCAGGCCATACATGGGTCAAATTCATAAATAATTTCCTTAACAAAAATCATAACTAAGAATCTTCTTTAGGATTTTGCATCATTAGAGGGCTGTAATCAAATAAACATGTATCTGCTGTGCTTAGTAAATACTAAATATACCCAATCCCAAAATCAGCTGCTAGCACAATGCTGATGAATGTCAACACAAAATGAATACAAAGATTAAAGGTGCAGCACTAAACATTAAACTAGGAATCATAACAAGTCCATAGCGATAAAAGTCCACAGGAGATGTCCAAAAAGGCTTCTGACACGAGAGTGCAGCTAAGGCCCCTTTCACACTGCCGCGCCTTGAATGTCGCGCGATTTTGCCACAATTTCAGGGATTGCCTGTGTAAACTTGAGATCTATAGACCTCAACTCGCATCAAAGTCGGACCAAAGTAATACAAGGACTATTTTGAAGTCGGTGCGATTTGAAGTTGCACAGATATGAATGGTAATGGTAATCATGGGGTACGACTTGTCATGCGACTTTGCAGTCGCAGGACAAGTCGCACAAGTGTGAAAGAGGCCTTAATAGCACATATGTGAGGAAACCACCACCGCAAACCAAGCACACTGCCTCTTATCATCCTCTCCAGACCCTCATTACAAAGGTTAAACACATAGTGGGCAGCTGTCAAGCAAAGTCTGGAATATCAGTATGGTCTGTCCAGCCAAAATGAACACCTTCTCCAAAGCTCGATCAATTACATAAAGGTACAAAAGAGACACTCCTCATTGTGTACATTTGTTAAGCCAACCGTTGGCGTTCATGTGGAAGTGATATCGGGGGCTGGGAGCCATCTGATCACCTCCATCACATGCTGCCCCACCCATGTATTCTGGGCTCTGTGGGTCCATTGGCAGATATAGGACCACTATGACAGGTGCCACTGGGTCGAGGGGAAGGAAAACAGAAAACATCCATTCACTGGCCTCCCCTTCCTGTTAATGACCCAGAAGCAACATGTAAACCGGTTCCATAGATTTCTCAATTGAAAGCTGTCTGGAGGGAGGGGGCCAACAGGGCCACTGAGTGAGTTTTGTTTATCAGGAAATTCACACAGTGTATGGCCAGTTTAATGTTCAATAAGACAGTGTTTTTCAATGGATTTAGTGATTAGAAAATTACAGTCACATGGCTATAAATAAAGCACCTTATCCCTGTGATAAAGCTCTGTGAATTGGGTCTATTGTGGCACAAAGTATGTAGGTAAAGGTGACACCCCTGTCAAGTCGCTGTTATAAGGACTGTGAAGAATTAGGGTTCATTTGCAGTACCCATGTGCTTAACCACTTAAGGACCAGAAGGATTTCCAGCTTTAGGACCGGAGCCTTTTTTTCAATTTGGCACTGCACCGCTTCAAATGGTAATTGCGCGGTCATGCAATGCAGTACCCAAACTAAATTTGCGTCCTTTTTTTCCCACAAATAGAGCCATCTTTTGGTGGTATTTGTTCACCACTGCGCTTTTTAATTTTTGCGGTATAAACAAAAATAGAACGGAAATTTTGAAAAAAAATGATATTTTCAACTTTGTTATTACAAAAATACAATAAACTAAATTTTAGTCTTATATTTTTGCCAAAATGCATTCAGCCACATGTCTCGGGTAAAAAAAAAAAGCCAAATCGCGTATATTGCTTTGCGCAAAAGTTATATGGTTTACAAACTAGGGTACATTTTCTGGAATTTCCGCAGCTTTTATTTTATGACTGCCTATCTCATTTCTTGAGGTGCTAAAATGGAGGGGCAGTACAACCCCCCCCAAATGACCTGTACACCGACTTACGTAAAACCGTTTTTATATTCTGATTTTAAATCAAATAACATAAAAACATTATTGTTTCAACTTTTATAGTAAAAAAAAGTTTTAAAGGCAAGATAAAAACAAATATGGCGTTTTTAATTTTTCGCGTCACCACTTGTTTATGGTGGTTTTCTACCGAGATAAACACCCTTTTTTTCCTGCGTTTAAATCAAACCCATGACGTAACGTACTGGCGCGTTAATGGTAAACTTCGCCACGTCACGGTTTAACTTTTTTTCCGAGGCCAGGATTTCGACCTTTAGGAAGACCAGGAATTCACCAATTCGTGTACCCATGACGTTTACTT
>BLSH010315168.1:50903-69590 GCA_018402905.1 Glandirana rugosa | reverse complement strand
CATCAGGGTCCCCAGAGAGCCACCCCCTACATCAAGGTCCCCAGAGAGCCCCCCCTTATATCAAGGTTCCCAGAGAGCCCACCCCTTACATCAGGGTCCTCAGAGAGGCCCCCCTTACATCAGTGTCCCCAGAGAGCCCCCTTACATCAGGGTCCCCAGAGAGCCCCCCCTTACATCAATGTCCCCAGAGAGCCCACCTTACATCAGGATCCGGAGAGCCCCCCCTTACATCAAGGTCCCCGGAGAGCCTCCGCATACATCAGGGTCCCCAGATGCAACATGTCACTTACCTCCCATCGCCTTGCTCTCTCTCCCTTCCCTTCAGATGGGCATGCTGGGGGTTGCAGTTCCCCTGTTAGGATTGCGATGGGCCTGCCAGTCCTCGGGACTACATGTCCCATGATCCTCCTTTGTGCTCTTTTTTGATTGTTTTTTCTTTATCCTGCCCAATGGTAAGGAGAGGGCGCCATTTCCCTCTCCCAAGTACAGCAGCATAAGGAGGAGAGGGAGGGGGATGAAGAGCCCGCAGCTGCTCTCTCCACACAGAGACACAGCCACTCTCCCCGCTGCTGACCGAAGGAGGAGGGGAAATGGGCAGGAAACAGCCCTCTGCTCTACTCACACGCGGCGGCTCGAGGGGGGAAGGAGAGGGACAGAACAGTCTCTCCTCTACGGACCCGCACGGGAAGCAGCACCTGGGCTTCGGCGCCCCTCCCCCCCCCCCCCGCTCTGCCGATCAGCCCTGCCACTGGGCAGTGTACAGCGGTGCTCAAAATAATGGCTGCACGAGGCGCGCAGCCATTACTTTGACAGGCTGTAGGATGTCATAGTGTCAATGATCCGGCCCACTGAGCCATCGGCCCACCGGGAAACTCTCGGTAGTCCCGATGGCCAGTACAGGCCTGGGTGTAATTCTCAGTATCTGTGCTTATCCTGTGTGGAAGAACATTGCACATTGTACTTCTCTTATCTTGTATTCTGGGTGTAATTCTCAGTGTAGCTAGGTGCTGGCTATAATTGCCTGCCATGACAGGGGACACTTGTAGCATTTTTCACAGGAAGACCGTTTCCCTCTAGTGTTCAGCACAGACTCTGTTTACTACATACTGAATGCAAAGCAAGTGAGTATTTGTGACAGAAGAGCAATGATCTTGGGACATGTAATCCAGAAAGCCAAGCTTGCATCGGAGCCAGACTGTATTGGACTACAAGTTCCAGCTGGCTGGAGAAAGTGAACAGAATGCTGGGAGGGGGATAAATAGCCTGTGTTGGGGAGGAGTCAGTCTCTTGGGACCATGACCTTCACCTGGAATCTGGACGAGAGAGCGTGGCTGTGCTGCGGCCTGGGAGGCAAGGGAAAGCCTCCAGGATTGAGTGTGGGAACATCCGCTGTCGGCAGTATCCGGTCATCGAATGGCAGCCAGGAGGACACCCTCATCACCTGCATCACAGATCCAGCTGAGCTGCGACGCTGAGAGGCATGGAGTCGAGAGCTGTCCCTTGAGCACAGTATCTGCAGAGGCCTGCTGCAGGATCTCCACATCATCCCTCCTGAGCTTGATATCGCCTGGATTGACGAGCGGGCACATGCCCATCCTCTGTACACCCAAGGACACTGCATGCAGACACCTTTACTTTGCTTTCCTCATTAGAGCTCTATAAGCAGACATCTACAACACCTATTGTACTGCTGAATGTTATTACCTAACAATTGCTTTGGGTCACTTTAATTGAGCTAGCTGAAGACACAAGAATTCTTTTCTACATCAGAGGACTTCTTTAACCCCCCCTCCCCCGCTACACACACACACACACATTGAGCGCCTATCTGGCCCCATATCACCAAGGAACTCTCTTTATTTAGAAACTAAGGTCATAGACTTTAGATACAGCTTGCTAAGTGTGTTAAGTGTTAAAGAGGGGCTGTGGCATCAGGAGGTTTAAGGGAGTAGTCTAGTCTTCGCCATAGACCTTGATTGATTAAACTTCTGATTTCTTGATTCACCAGGGACTTCAGTTGACCATTCCTTCTGTTTGTTCATATAAAGAGTGTAATAATAACCTAATTTCTCTTATCTGATCCATTTTCTATTGATTCTATTTATTGCAAAATTCTAAGTAAAACTCAACTTTACTAAAATGTCTGAACCCAGGGTGTTAGGAGACATGCAGGGTCAGGGCAACCATTGGGGTACAGTGTCTTTAAACCTCCTCCCCAGCTCCTGATGGCGAAACAGAACTTTTGGGGAGGAGGAGGGGTGCGGATACCAGATTAATACGGGCACTTCCGTTCCGGTCGCCTTAGGCGATCAGAAGTGGAAGGTCTCCTTCCCCCTCCCTCCTGAAGTCTTCTGGGACACAGGACAGGTCCTGGAAGACTTTGGGAACAATCACGAACCGCAGCGTCACATGCGCAGTGCGTGCCCGGCCGTGAAGCTGCTAGCTATCATGGCTGGGTGCCCACAGTAGCAAAGCCGGCGCCACGGAGGGGAGGGGGAGAGATCCGAGGCTCGTGCCGGCCGCATCATTGGGTTGGGAGACAGGTAAGTGTCTGTTTATTAAAAGTCAGCAGCTACACTTTTTGTAGCTGTTGGCTTTTAATATACTTAAAAACAGTGGAACCCCATTTTAAGCGGCCCTCACGGGGGTAGTGCTACATCAGTATCTGTTCTTATTCTGTATGTATGAACACTGCACTGTAGTGCTTCTCTTCTGTATGCTAGGTGTACTTATCAGTATATACTGTAATTCCATATGTATGAACACTGCACAGTAGCACTTCTCTTTCTCTGTACCCTGGGTGTAATTCTCCATATCCATTCTTATTGTGTATGCAATAGCACTTCTCTTGTCGTGTATGTTAGATTTAATTCTCACTATCTCTTCTTATTATGTCTATATAGGACACTATACAGTTACACTTCCTTTGTCCTGTATAATGGGTGTAATTCTCAGTATCAGTTCCTATTCTGTATGTATGGGCTCTGCACAGTAGCACTTCCTTTGTCCTGTATGCTGGGTGTAAATCTCACTATCTGTTCTTATGTTGTATTGACAGGGCTTGTACAGTGGCACTTCCTTTGTCTTGTATGTTGGGTATAATTCTTACTTTCTGTATGTATAGGACAGTATACTGTAGCACTTCTCTTGTCCTGTGTTCCTGGTTTAATTCTCACTCGCTGTTCTGATTCTATATGTATGGATCCTGTACAGTAGCACATATTTTCTCCTGTATTATGGATGTATTAGTCAGTATCTCTTCTTATTTTGTATCTCGAACATTGCACATTAGCACTCCTCTTGCCCTGTGTACTGGGTGTAATTTTATCTGATGATATATTTATGTGCACTGCACTATATTAGTTCTTTTATTCTTTATGTTGAGTGTAGTTCTTAAGATTTGACATACATGCACAATATCTGTTATTATTCTGTATATGTAGCCATTGCATAGTACCACTTACTTTGCTTTGTTGATCTTGGTAACAGTTTTTTTCACTAGCTAGGTGCACTACATAACTTCCCATAATGTACTCAGCACGTCCTTTATTATTATAGAGCACATTGTACATACTGTTTTTTATTAGTACCTATTACAAACATCATATGTGTATGCTTGATCTAGGTGAGTGACTCACAAAGTGGTAAGGGCATGATAAGTATGACAGCCCTGGAAATTGAGCTTTCATAACTACATTGGCAGCACACATATTTCTTGTTCAATAGCATTTATTGAAAGTTTCCTTAAGGTAAACTATTTGATTTCAGAATTCAGAATACTTTATTAATCCCAAAGGAGAATTATTAATTTGCAAGGGATTATGCCCCATCACAGGGTGGCATCGTGGTAAAGGTACAGTGATCAAGTAGAAAATAAACAGTACACCATGATAAAACTCAATACCTTAGAATTACAAAGCAGTGATGCCTAAATTAGGTAGTAAGCAATTTTAACCCACAGGAAGGTAAACTGGCAACACTAATATTTCTATGCTAAATGCTTCCTTTTTTTCCCATCTGATTGTTTTCTATGGTGCACTAGATGGCAGCACCAGAGCTACTTTATTAACAAAGTCTAAACATCAAATTTCCCTGATGCAGTAGAATGTATAGACTATCATCGTAAGTAAATTTAGTTGTACTTTTTAATGTTCTTAAATGGGACATAAGCAACCTGTGGAAAAACCACAGCCATAAATGAAGGATCCTTCTATGGAATCATAACTGTTTAAATTTAGTGGGAGAAGATTTGAAATAAAAGAGACAGAGTATGTTTAAGCCTAGCACCATGACATATACAAAATGTATAAATGTTTATCAGTTCATGCATTTCTTTCCATGTACTATTTAAAGTGGATCTTTACTGAAATGTTAACATAAAGCTATGTTAACCACTTCCTTACTGGGCACTTAAACCCCCCTCCTGCCCGGACCAATTTTCAGTTTTCAGCGCTGTCGCTCTTTGAATGACAACTGCGCGGTCGTGCGACGTTGTACCCAAACAAAATTTGCGTCCTTTTTTTCCCACAAATAGAGCTTTCTTTTGGTGGTATTTGATCGCCTCTGTGTCATTTCTGATCGCCGCTATAAACAAAAAAAGAGCAACAATTTTGAAAAAAAACAATATTTTTTTACTTTTTGCTATAATAAATATCCAAAAATAAAAAATAAAAAACAAATTTATTCATCAGTTTTGGCCGACATGTATTCTTCTACATATTTTTGGTTAAAAAAATCACAATCGGCGTTTATTGATTGGGTTGCGCAAAAGTTATAGCGCCTACAAACTATGGACATTGATTTATGGCGTTTTTATCATTTTTTTTTTTTTTACTGGTAATGGCGGCGATCTGTGATTTTTATCGGTAATGCGATATCGGGGCGGACATGTCGGACGTTTTTGACACTTTTTTGGGACCAATGACATTTATACAGCGATCAGAAATTTAAATGTCCACTGATTACTGTGTAAATGTCATTGGCAGTGAAGGGGTTAACCAGCAGGGGGCAGTGAAGGGGTTAACTATGTTCCCTGGGTGTGTTCTAACTGTGGGGGGGCGGGGTTGACAGGGGCATGACAGATCTACCTGATCCCAGTGACAGGGATCAGTAGATCTGGCATGCCCCCCTCACAGAACGGGGAACCGCCGTGTTTACTTCGGCGGTTCCCCGTTCCTCCTGTCTGTACGGAGATCGCGGGTCTCCGGCGGACATCGGGTCCGCCGGACCCGCGGGCACGCTCCCGCAGTGTGCGGCGGCACGTGCACGCGCCGCTCGCGCCCGCGGGAGCGCGCCCAGCACGAGCCGAATGGGAGGACGTCTATTGATGTCCTCCCGGAATTTTAGAGCCGCGCTGTAGCCGTCATTCGGCTATAGCGCGGATGGGAGGTAGTTAATTAATTAACTGGGTTGAAAGAAGGACTGAAATGATGTTTTCTGGAGATAATGCTGCTTTAAGGCTGCATTCACACTTTGTGTTTTGTGAACATGTGCAAAATCGTGCTGCGTTTTTGAGCATTTGTGTGTGTTTATTTGCTACACACATAGGGCAGCCCATTGATTTCAATAGGCTGCCTTACACGTGACTAATGCGGCATCCTTTTTTGAGCATCACACTTTGTGTGTGTTTTTAAACCATGTGTTTTGCAGTGTTTAATTTGCGTTTTTCAGATCTAGCCAGTGCTGCACACTGCTATCTGTAATGTAAGGGGATAATCAGAGTTTAGGACACAATAATTTGGACAATACTGCGCTACCTATAGTAAAAAATGCATAGCACGACAATAATAACCAAAAATTGTATCCAAGACAGGAAAAAAACAATGCGGCGCTACTATTATTCAAAGTCCAAAGTAGAATCTTAAATCAGTGGTAAACCACTGTAAAATTAAAGTACAGTCCAGTACAGTACAGTATAAGTAAAGTGTAGTCCAGTGTATAATTCAGTACTTCAGTGCATAATAAAGCTTATAATTCGGTGACTTCCACCCGCATGCGATGTTAACCACCACCACCAGGAACAATGGATGGGTACTCTTACCAGAGAGCAATTAGAATCAAGCGTGTCACAACTCAACTCCAGTTGTCATCAGGGAGATTCTTCACATAAGTAACCGTCCCAGTAGAGGGTAATTGGAACCAGGTGTATAAAAACTCAGTAATAACTGTCATCAGAGGGCTTCTTAACATTAGATAGGCATCAAACACTTTCCAGGTAGAGTAATCCCACTTCGATGACCCGATAAGGAACCAAATGTAGAGACAGAGTACCTCAAGCAGAAAACAAACCTACATAGCGTAATACTGTTTAACTGATATTTTATTGAGAAGAAGTATTGCACTTACATGTATGACATGAACGATAAGCATAGCATGGAATTCCAGCATAAAGATGATTTGGAGGGCGCAATAGGATGGAGCAGACTCCTGTCACCCGACGCGTTTCGTCTTAAAAGACTTCCACAGGTTACTGAGTTTTTATACACCTGGTTCCAATTACCCTTTACTGGGACGGTTACTTATGAGAAGAATCTCCCTGATGACAACTGGAGTTGAGTTGTGACACGCTTGATTCTAATTGCTCTCTGGTAAGAGTACCCATCCATTGTTCCTGGTGGTGGTGGTTAACATCGCATGCGGGTGGAAGTCACCGAATTATATGCTTTATTATGCACTGAAGTACTGAATTATACACTGGACTACACTGTGTACTTTAATTTTACAGTGGTCTACCACTGATTTAAGATTCTACTTTGGACTTTGAATAATAGTAGCGCCGCATTGTTTTTTTCCTGATAATCAGAGTTTAGATTGGAAGATAAATGCTTTTTTCCCAAAAACCCTGTGACCAAATTTCTATGCTTTCTGAGAGGCTGAGCCAGGTGCTGGTCCAGGCATCTGGGTGGATCCTGATTGTAATGTTGGGATCTTTCCCGAACCTGGATCTGCTAAGTGACATCAGCTGACAGTGGACTTTAGCCACTGTCAGCAATTTGAAAAAAAATGGGTCACGGGGGTGCAGAACGAACTGCACACCTGCAACCTACAGGAGAAGTATAGCCAAAATAGCTTTCATATAGATGTAGCACCCTTGTCCTAAACAGGGCTGCAAGTCAATTTAGTTCTGCTAGGTGGTAACTAGCCTGGCTAATTTGTAGTCTTGATCAACTGGTTTCTTTCCTAAGCCTGGGTTTGATTGTGTTCTCTCTCTTCTGTCAATAGGTGGCACTGTTGCTTTTGAAATTAGGATGATAGATTACAATGAATTCAGGTTATGAGTGAATATGTTGTCTCAGCCAATCAGCAAGAGTTTCTGTGGCCGCTGAGCATGACGACCACTCCTGTTGCTGGAGGTAGGTGCAGAAGGGATAGAGTTCTGAAGGAGATAAGGTGGGAAGGTCCCCCAGTGAGGGTTTAATGGCAGCAAATGCATAAAAAATGGTGACTCATATCAATAGAAGTTTATGTGTAAAGAACTGGATTAGCAGTTCTATTTCAAAAATATATTGGCTTTTGCTGTACAAATATTTATACATAAAAACAGGAACTCTGGTCGTGTGGACATGGAACATGTACATCGTATTATGTTTTGTAATTAGGAAAACCATATGAGATATACAATACAGCTCAATGCTGCGTCTAATTGCCGACGCATTTTGACCATCAGGAAACGTGTATGGGTCTTCCTCAGGGGGAAGTATGCTCTTCTGTGGAAGTAGCATGGAAAGTACAATTTTAACCATGATATTCATACTATAAAGTCATCTCATTTGTAAACATCACAGAACTTACATTTGCTAAGAAACATTGATATAAAGCACCAGTCCTGGTTAGCCAGAGTTGCGATAAAGCAGAATGCAGCAGTGTTCGTTCAGGGCTATACCTGTTCCACCTTCCCATGGACATCTCACCACTGGTCGGGAGCTTACTGGTCGGGAATTCTGAAGGAGTACCAGAGCAGACACTTCACCAGCCAGGGATGGTGAAGTAAGTGGCAAAGCTTCAGTGGAGACTCATCCAGGAATACAGTGGGTAGCTGTGAGTAAAGCTTGAAGGAGTACAGCAGGTAGCTGTAAGTAAAGCTTGAAGAGAAGTACAACGGGTAGCTGTGAGTCAATCAAAGGGGATCCAGCGGGTAGCTGTGAGTCCAGGAATCCAGCGGGTAGCTACATAGTTACATAGTTAGTCAGGTTGAAAAAGGACCTTCTTTGTTCATTTTTAAAAGTGACTGGCACCCATCTTTCCATCATGCACTGCACCCACCATGCCTAGTAACCTGTACCCTGAGGAGGAATGTCAGCTCTCCCTGACTCTGGGGGTCACCATCAGGCCCTTAGAGGTCAGGAAGACCGCTACACTGGTAACATAATATTTAACATTTGTATTAAAGCGGTTATCTACCCGGAAAACATAAAATAAAAACCTGCCAGACAATAGCATAATGAGCTAGTATGCACAGCATACTAGCTCATTATGAAATACTCACCTTGAAACGAAGATCCGACCGGGCTGCTCGGTCCCCTTTGAGGGAGCGGACATCTTCCCTCGGATCTTGCTTCCGGGTACGCGGCTTCGGCGCTGTGACTGGCCGGAGCCACAAGACGTCACTCCCGCACATGCGCGCGGGACCCGTCTTTCCGGCAAGGTCCGGCCCTATTGCTGGGACATACACGGCGCATGCGCCGTAACGCCGCAGATGATTAGAAGGGGAATATCTCCTAAACCATACAGGTTTAGGATATATTAATTGTAACCTACAGGTAAGCCTTATTATAGGTAAAGTAGGTAAAAGTAAACAAATTTGGTAGACAACCGCTTTAAGTCACAATTTAAAGCAAACATGAGTGTTATATTTTCACCTAACCCTGCACTGTTGGAGCCTAATAAGGACTTCTGTCCGCCTGCACATCAGATCTATATTCAGTATAAACACACAGAGTGACTGATGTTCTTGTGTGCTCTAATATGGGCTCCTGGATTCCTTATGTAGCGCTGCCCTCTTGAGGGTCGCATGATAAGTCAACCCCCCCCCCCCTGGTTTCCCCAACTCTGAGGGTCCTTCGTCACCCCTGACAAACTGGGTTCACTCATAGTAAAATCTCACTTTCAATGAGATTCAGTAAAAAGTCACACAAGTTAAGAAAATCAATGATATTTACTCTAATTCCTTTGAATTAAAAGGAACTCCAAATTTAACAAGCATAGTTATAAATGTGAATTCTTATATTCTACAATTCAACACCAGAAACTCAGTATAGATTTATTTTCTGTGCATGCGAGTGGAACACATGAGAGCAGGGGAATGACTCTTGTTCGTCAGACCCCTCTCTACTACCCACTCCCCTGGCAGCCACCAGTAGGATAGAAACAAACTCAAATATACATATATGTATCACCTGGATAAACTTATAAACAGGCCTAAACCAGAGGACTGTGAATCATAGGGTATACCAATAGGCAAAACATAGCAATAATGCAACCTGCTCTAATACAGAGAGTTCTTGGGTGATTGTGAATTATAGTTGACTTGAATAATAATGATGGTCTATGGCAAGAAAGGAAACAGCCTGAAATTTTGATGACTCAAAATTCTTTGTTGAAAAGTTTCAATGATCTTCCGCCGACTCTGTAGTTTAAATGCTTAATCTCAACTGCAGCTGCAATACCATAAACAGGTTTACTAAAATTGCACTGTATGAATAATAAGTGCTGTGATTGTAGTCACACAGAAAAAGATTCACAGTGATCACTGACTTTTATTGTATAAATATGAGTAACGGCAATCCAGTAAAGGGGTAGAAAGGTTTATGTTCAAACATTCCTCCTGTATGCAAGGAACTAGGCTTTGACTAGGGTGAGACTGTTTAAGCAGGTAGTGTGTACACAGTGCGGTAGTACAAGGCTTCCAGCACTGCCTTAACCCTCTTGGGCATGGAGTTCACCAGAGCTTCACAGGTTGCCACTGGAGTCCTCTTCCACTCCTCCATGACGACATCACGGAGCTGGTGGATGTTAGAGACCTTGCACTCCTCCACCTTCAGTTTGAGTATGCCCCACAGATACTCAATATGGTTTAGGTCTGGAGACATGCTTGGCCAGTCCATCACCTTTACCCTCAGCTTCTTTAGCAAGGCAACGGTCTTCTTGGAGGTGTGTTTGGGGTCGTTATCATGTTGAAATACTGCCCTGCGGCCCAGTCTCCGAATGGAGATCATGCTCTGCTTCAGTATGTCACAGTACATGTTGGCATTCATGGTTCCCTCAATAAACTTTAGCTTCCTAGTGCAGGCAGCACACATGTAGCCCCAGACCATGACATTCCCACCACCATGCTTGGCTGTAGGCAAGACACACTTGTCTTTGTACTCCTCACCTGGTTGCTGCCACACATGCTTGACACCATCTGAACCAAATAAGTTTATCTTGGACTCATCAGACCACAGCACATGGTTCCAGTAATCCATGTCCTTAGTCTGCTTGTCTTCAGCAAACTGCTTTCTAGTGTATCATCTTTAGAAAAGGCTTCCTTCTGGGACGACAGCCATGCAGACCAATTTGATGCAGTGTACGGTGTATGGTCTGAGCACTGACAGGCTGACCCCCCCACCCCTTCAACCTCTGCAGCAATGCTGGTAGCACTCATACGTCTATTTCCCAAAGACAACCTCTGGATATGACGCTGAACACGTGTACTCAACTTCTTTGGTTGGAGGATAGGGATGCCTGTTCTGAGTGGAACCTGTCCTGTTAAACCCCTGTATGGCCTTGGCCACCGTGCTGAATAGGGGTGCTGAAATTAATCGATGCATCGCGTCTCCATTTGTGTGCCCGATGTGGCATCGATGCAGCGACTGCCCATAATCGATTACCGGTTGACATCATCTGACGCGACTTGTCAGGCGACTTAAGTCACCTAACAAGTCGCCTCCATGCATTGCAATGGAACCGTTCTAAATAGGAGCAACTCAAGTTGCTCCGACTTAGAAAAAGATTTCTCTACTACTTTTGAGGCAACTTCAGGTAACTTGCATTGACCTCTGTTACAGAAGTCGCCTGCAAGCTGCCCTGAAGTTGCCTCGAGTTGCTTTGCAAGCCGGATCTGCGGCCTCCCCTGTTTAATGTGTATTAAGTGCCCATTAGTAGTGTACATGCTTATTTGTAGCAACATACCGCATTTTCACAGTGCCTCTCTCTCCACTCATATGACCGCCCAACCCGCCTCTCTCTCTCTCGTCTCCGGTGTTCGGCAGTACATCGGCTGATGTCAGCGATGGATTCTCAGCCCCGCCCCCCTCTCTCGTCTCCAGCTGACATCAGAGATGGATTCGCAGCCCTGCCCGCCTCTATTCTGATCTGTCAGCTACAGTCAGTGGGCGGGGCTGAGAATCCATCGCTGACGTCAGCCAGAGACGAGAGAGGAGAGAGGCGGGCTGGGCGGTCATATGAGTGCCGAGAGAGGCACCATGAGAAATGCGGTATGCTTGTACACTAATAAAGGGCACTTAATACACAGTAAACAGGGGATTCATTAAGTTATTTTAACACTGTCCACCACACCACCCACACCCATCACTACCAACAAGCATCACCCACACCCCTCTACACCCACCATTACCACCCACACCCACCATCACCATCACCACCCATCACCCACTGACACCCATCATCACCCACACCCCTCTACACCCATCATTACCCACTGACATGCATCTACACACACCATCACCACCCACACCCATCACTACCTAGCATCACTCACTGACACCCATCATCACCCACGCCCCTCTCTACCCACCCACTGACGCCCCTCTGTAACCATCCACTGACACCCATCTACACCCATCACCACCCACACCCTTCTACACCAACACCCATCACTACCCAGCATCACCCACACCCCTCACTACCACCCACACCCCTCTACACCCAGCATCACCCACTGACACCCAGCATCACCCACACCCCTATACACCCATCACCACCCACACCCCTACACCCATTATTACTGACACCCACACCCTTCTACACCCACCCACTGACACTCATCACTTCCACCCACACCCCTCTACACCCTCATTCCCCAAACTCTCCCATCCTTCTGTTCCTATTCATGGATTCCTTCATTCCCAAACTCCCCCATCCTTCTGTTCCTGTCCATGGATTTCTCCATCTTCACCCCCAGACTCCCGCATCCTTTTATTCCTGTCCATGGATTCCTCCATCCTTCAGTTCCTACCCTCCCTTGTATTCTAATAGTGATGCATCGCGGAATCGAATCAAATTGAATTGTTGACCAGATAATCATAATCGAATGGGGAGACCAGTGAAGATGCACACCCCTAGTGCTGAAGCTCAGTTTCCAGGTCTTGGCCACCTTCTTATAGCCTAGGCCATCTTTATGTAGAGCAACAATTATTTTTTTTCAGATCCTCAGAGAGTTCTTTGCCATGAGGTGCCATGTTATACCACCAGTGACCAGTATGAGAGCGTGAGAGCGATAACACCAAATGTAACACACCTTCTCCCCATTCACACCTGAGTCACATGACACCGGGGATGGAAATGACTAATTGGGCCCAATTTGGACATTTTCACTTAGGAGTGTACTCACTTTTGTTGCCAGTGGTTTAGACATTAATGGCTGTGTGTTGAGTTATTTTTAGGGGGCAGCAAATGTACACTGTTATACAAGCTGTACACTCACTACTGTACATTGTAGCAAAGTGTCATTACTTCAGGGTTGTCACATGAATAGATGTAATAAAATATTTACAAAAATGTGAGGGGTGTACTCACCTGTGTGAGATACTGTATATCTGAAAGCAGGAAGGTCACTACTACCAGGAGTATGAAACCTGGCTCCTGGCTACACTTAGTTGGGAGCCTGGTCCCTCTCTTCCTATTGTCTATGCCACACTATTGGCCAAAGGAATGCACCAAAAGTAGTGCTTTATGGACAGGTTCCCCAAACATCAACCAATAATGTAAGGGCATATCAGAGAACTTAGGGATTCCAGGCCCCTGGGATGCCTACACTGAAAATAGACTGAACCTGTAGCACCCTTGTCCTAAAACAGGGCTACAGGTAAATTTAGCTGTGCTGGGTGGTAGCTAGCTTGGCTAATTTGTAGTCTTTTTGATCAAATGGTTTTCCTCATAAGCCTGTTTCAGCTGAGGTTTCACACAGGCTATGAATATGCATACATTTTTGAATGCTGGGAGAGGGTATTTATTTTGAGAAGGTCAGGTGATCGGGGTCATTTTCGTGCATGAGAAACAGCTCCTGGCTGCTAGGCCTAAAGCCTGAGACCTATCCAGGTGCTCCCCTGGCTGCTAGGTCTATTTGAGGTCTATCCAGGTGTTCACGATTTTACAGAGGAGCGCCTGCTCAATACCTGGAAACAATGCTGAGAGGGATGGAGTTCTAGAGACGTACCAGAGGTGATTCTTCACGGACCAGGGACCCTTGAGGTGGCTGGCAGAGCTTCAAGAGAGAACTCATCCAAGAGAATTCTGTATGATGCTGTGAGTAAAGTTTAGTTACTATAAGAGACTACAAACTACAGATGTGCTTCTACAAAGTACCGATGTGCTGGTTCAACTTAAAGGCTCTTTTCCTGTACTGCTGTCTGCCCTATCTCACCTTTTTGTCTAAGGAGTCTGCCTGTCTACTGATTGTTACTATTTTTGACTAAGGGTGTCCTGTGCCCCATCCTCTCTCCCATATTTTTTGTGAGAAATAAACGTCTCTTTGTTGCAGCATAAAAATGACTGGCACCTATCTTTCTACCTTGTTCACCACCCACTATGCCCAGTAACCTCCACCCTGAGGAGGAATGTCGGCCCTTCCTGTCTCTGAGGATCACCACCAGGCCCCTGGAAATTGGGGTTTGTGCTACATAGAGATTATTGCTTTGTGCTAAAAGCACTGGATTAGAAGGTATATAATGCTTCGTGTTTGTTTTATCTGAATTTGTGTTCACGTTAAAGCATCTAAACCTTTGCAAACATGTAAAAGTAGTCCTTTTAAAGTGCATGCATGTATGTTCACTTACAAGATAGAACTACATCAGAACCTCAAACCTGGGGAACTCTAATAAGCAAATAAAAACTTCAGTTCCTGAAGTTGTGCTTGACCTCACTCTCTCCCCATCTCACTATTGGTTAGTGAGGCTGTTCATAATAGTGTTGGATTAATAGCATGGCAGGTAATTCGTCCTAACACATCGTCTGGAACTGAAGTAACAATTTGTATATTAGAGCTCCTCTGGCTTTGTCAGGCTTTGGGGCTGCTGAAGAGCTTTACATAGCATGTTGACATGCCTACATAAAGCTTTGCAAACTTGTAAAATCAGGCCCTCTAATGTACCTCCATGTATGTTCATTTAAAAGGTAGAACTTGATTGGAGCTCCAAAGCCTGTGGAACCCTAATATGCATATAAAAACGTCAGTTCCTGAAGATATGCCCGACCCCGCTCCCTCCCGCATCTCACTGTTGGTTAGTGAGGCTGCCCGACATAGTGATGGACCAATAGCAAGGGAAATAGTTGGTGTTACCATAGCCTCCATGGAAGACTGGTAAGATATAGTTTACTATCTTGATCAAGGACAAGCTTCAAATATACATTGTTGTTGACATACTACCCATTTATAGATGGGGTAGTCTAGATATTCATACAAATCACCTATAAGGCTCTTCATGGCTTGGCATCCCATTATCTGTCTGAACTTTTATCAACTTACTCCCCCCTTGTAACCTCCGCTCCTCAAATTCTGGTTTACTGTGTGTGTCCCCTACACTCGATGGGAGACGGAGCCTTCTCCTGCTATGCTCCATTACTCTGGAATTCACTTCCAAAGAACATCAGAGGGTCATCTTCTCTAAACTCATTCAAATCAAATTGAAATACTCTTTTCTTTAGACAAGCTTTCACTTAAAGAGTAACTCCAGTTTTTTTGAGAAAACAATATTCCAATATTCAAATAAATATGTACATTGCAGGGATTTTAACAAACCTTGTTGCAGTTTGTCTACCTTTTGTTATTCTGAAGGAAAAGCTATTTTTTGTCTGTGTCCATGTGCTGAGTGAATCTGTATGGGCATGGTTTTATAATTATCAGTCAGCTGCTGCACCTGCAGGGCTCTAATGAGGAATGCTGCTGGGTCTGCATCCCTTTAGACATGATTTCCTTTTGAGAGTATCAAACCAAAAAATGACATTTTTGTTGCAGGGGTTGCCCAAAATCGAATTTGTATCTTAGGGCGCTTTCACGCTGATCCACTGCAAAAACTCATGTCTTTTTGCAGCAATTTTGCCATGATTTTACCACATTTGCTGTGCAGTTTTTAAAGGACATGTGACTCAAAAAACCACACCAAAAATGCATCGTGGGCTTGGTTTTGTGCGTCTTTACCACAGTTTTACTGCGTTTTCAATTGCTTTAGCAATTTTTAGCTCTCCAAACATGCTCCAAATATCCGGCAAGCAGGTTTTTTTTCCCCCTGCAATGGAAGCATACTGCCCCAGTTTTCAGACGCTTTTTTTTTAATGCAAAAGCACTTGAAAAACTTTTCAGTGTAAAAGGGCCCTTAGTGCAGACTTCTGGGAAAATCAGTAAGCCAATTAAACGAGAAGGAAATGACATATCCTGGGGGGCATTCTGTACATCATCTGTATACATAACACCTCCAGGTAGTCATATTGCATTGCATTTTACGTAAAATTACAGGGCTGCGGATTGAAGAGGAGAGGTCATTTTTAATAACGTTCAATTACAATATGACTTGTGTTGCAATTCTCTACGCTATACTATTTTTTTTTATTTGCTAATTTTTTTTCCCACAGACATGGAGGTACCCTTTCATTGTCCCTTTTTTCTTTGTTTTATCCTGTGTATTTCTTGTGTTTTCTTTGTGGTATTTTTTCTAAAGTGGTATAAGAAGCTACATGTGAAGGTGCTATTTAAAATAAAATTTATTATATGAGTGTTGACTCCTCCGGATTTGCGGTTCCGAGAAAAGCAGTGCTCTGGCCTCAGAAACACATCAGCCTTACTGTGCTGCAACACTGACTATAGGAGGAGATTTCATGTGAACCTTTGTGGGATCTAGGAAGGAAAGTCTTATGGCCTCTCTGCACTCAAGGGTCTGACGATCTTTGTAAGTATATTTTTAACATTTGTCAATAAATACTTTACCTAATACTATACCTAATTTTGTACAAACAAGAAAACGTGACTTTTAAGGTGCCAAGAGATCACGACTTAACACATGAGATAAAATATATTCAAAATTTTATTTCATAACAAGTTAAAAAGGTATTAAAACATTATCACATGTGGTCAGGGCAGCCATCAGAAATTTTACGCAGCTTTAGACCTGCCCCCCTGTCTGACCACCAACATTCCCCAGGGCCCGCCCACTGGCCATCCCACCACATCCACCCACTGGCCAGGGGTGTACACATGCTGCAGCCGCAGTAGGAATTATATACCCTGTCACACTTGCCAGGTGTAGTCTGCCAAGCATGAAGCATTCAAGTGAAGTGAAGTGTGCAATGCATGCTAATGTGGGATCCAAGGGGTTAAAAAAAACAGTGCACAGTCGAACCGGATGCTTGCAATAAGACCTCGTGCTAAACCATAGGTACTGAGTTCCCAAACTTGGACCAGTTATGGTTCAGGGGGCCCTCTCCATGTGACCCAAGTTTGGTATTTTTATCGCCTATGGTTCGGGAGTGCCGGTGTCCCCAAACCGGGTGCCCCCCTCCCATAGACTCCAATGTTAAGTCCGAAATTCAATTGCAGGTCAATGACTGGTCATTTTGGGGACTCGGTATGGCTGAACCATAGGTGCTGGAGGTCCCATACTTGGACCAGTTTTTGACCAAGGGGCCCTTGGCTATGGCTCGGGACAACGGTGTCCCCAAACCGGGTATCCCCCTCCCATAGACTCCAATGTTAAAGACTGCTAAAGTCTTTGTTGTAAGGGCCCCTTGAGACACAGTGGCCCCTTACAACAGTATTGCCTGTACCCCCTTGATGGTGTCCCTGCATGTGGTTAGTGTAACAATGCAGCCACTTCTGCTCTGTGTGTTTCGCCCAGAAGAGCTTCCTCAGGAGACTTAAGAGTGCTGCATGAAATTGATACTATAAATAAAGAGAACAAACATTTGTAAACAATTACAATACAGATATTGCATATCAATGCATAGATTAACATGGCACTTTTCATCTATTAGCTTTACTGAAAATTCTGTTATTGTATACATGTGTATTGAATCAAGGAGACAGGCCTACCCGATGCTTAAAAACAAGGACTTGATAGATCGATTGAATGCAAAAGGTCCCAATGAAAACTGAACCTGTAGGACATGTTGTGACCATAGGAGGAAGACAGAAAATACCTAGAAACACAAAGAGTATATAAATTGCCACAAACAACTAGGTAGGGCCTATCCTGCCCTGGTGGTGGCAAGCTAGCCAGCATAGGCTACCCACTTAAGAGAGTTGTTTTATGCGGTATTTACCTTAGTTATATTGTAAGTTGTAACCAATACGTTCACCTTTCCTGCCGGGAGCAATATTCAGCTGATGAAAGTGGAGAACAAGGGGGAGCATTTGAGATGGATTGCAGGGAAGATATCCCAAATGAGTCATGCCCGAATCAGTGGGAATCCCTTCCACTTTGATGCTTAGGAGACCTGCCCTCAGTTTGTCAGGATGCAAGCATCCTGTAAGGGTAAACAGATCAATTGACTGCACCTAAAGAAATCAGGACATATGGATAAGTGAAAAATATGTTTATTTATGAAAATGACAAATGTCCAGCACCAGTAACAATAAACAAGCAAAGTGGAAAATAGTAGAAATTAAGAAACCCCAGCAAATGCCGTAACTAACTAACTATTACAAATAAGGAAACACACATAAGAATACCGGCAGAGACAGGAGACAAAAGGAACAGAAGCCAGCAGCAGCAGCAGGAAACAGGTCACAGGGGACAGGACTGTGGATCAGGATCAAGGATGCAAGGACAAATCAGCAGCAGAAAGCAAGTCACAGGGGACAGGACTCCAGATCTGGATCAAAGATTCAAGGACAAATGAGAAACAGCAACAGAAAGCAGGTCACAGGGGACAGGACTCCAGATCAGGATCAAGGATTCAAGGACAAATCAATAGCAGCAGCAGAAAGCAGGTCACAGGGGACAGGACTCCATATCAGGATCAAGGATTACAGTTGAGCGAACCTCTGGAAGTTCGGGTTCTGCTGGTCCGGCCGAACTTCGGGACAAAGTCCGGGTTCGGGTCCGGACAGAACCCGAACGTTCGCACGGACCCAGACAGGCCTGGGCTTGGGCCTGAAACAGGGCTTCAAGCCGGCCTGGTCGTCTTGGGCTTGAAGGTCTCCAAGCGAGTTGACATTAGGAACTAGGACTATACCTCAGGACAGGGGACACTGGACGAAAGACGACGACGATAACTAAACAGGAACTTAGGAACTAGGACTAGACCTCAGGACAGGGGACACTGGACGAAAGACAACGACAAAGAGTAAACAGGAACTTAGAAACTAGGTCTAGACCTCAGGACAGGGGACACTGAACGAAAGACGACGACTAAACAGGAACGTAGGAACTAGGACTAGGTGTCAGGACAGGGGACACTGGACAAAGGACGACGACG
>BLSH010315168.1:28085-43175 GCA_018402905.1 Glandirana rugosa | reverse complement strand
GGCGGTAGTCACTGATGGGTGATGGGTGTCTGGCGGTAGTCACTGATGGGTGACGGGTGCCTGGCGGTGGTCACTGATGGGTGACGGGTGTCTGGCGGTAGTCACTGATGGGTGACGGGTGTCTGGCGGTAGTCACTGATGGGTGACGGGTGTCTGGCAGTAGTCACTGATGGATGACGGGTGACTGGCGGTGGTCACTAATAGGTGATGGGTGACTGGCGGTGGTCACTGATGGGTGACTGGTTGTGGTCACTGATGGGTGACGGGTGACTGGTGGTGGTCACTGATGGGTGACTGGTGGTGGTCACACTGCAAGATGCTTGAAATACAGTGTGAAGTTTCCACAATCTGTGTTGATTTGGGGGGCCATGTCACCTCCTGGTGTTGGTCCACTGTGCTTCATTAAGTCCAGGGTCAACGCAGCCGTCTACCAGGAGATTTTGGAGCACTTCATGCTTCCTTCCGCAGATGAGTTCTATGGGGATGCTGACTTCCTTTTCCAGCAGGACTTGGCACCAGCCCACACTGCCAAAAGCACCAAAACCTGGTTCAATGACCGTGGGATTACTGTGCTTGATTGGCCAGCAAACTCGCCTGACCTGAACCCCATAGAGAATCTATGGGGCATTGCCAAGAGAAAGATGAGAGACATAAGACCCAACAATGCAGAAGAGCTGAAGGGCGCTATTGAAGCATCCTGGTCTTCCATAACACCTCAGCAGTGCCACAGGCTGATAGCTTCCATGCCACGCTGCATTGATGCAGTAATTGGTGCGAAAGGGGCCAAAACCAAGTACTGAGTACATATGCATGCTTATGCTTTTCAGAGGTCTGATATTGTTCTATGTACAATCCTTGTTTTATTGATTGCATGTAATATTCTAATTTTCTGAGATTGTGGATTTGGGGTTTTCATGAGCTGTAAGCCATAATCATCACAATTATGACAAATAACGGCTTGAACTATCTTGCTTTGCATGTAATGAGTCTATCTCATATATTAGTTTCACCTTTTAAGTTGCATTACTGAAATAAATGAACTTTTGCACGATATTCTAATTTTTCGAGTATCACCTGTAGAGTAGAAGACTGCAGCATAAAAGCAAATTGTTTCTTCAGCCTGCATTCAATTTGACGTGATGAGTATTAAACACTTGCTGAGTGGCCAACTGTACTGTTGCTTAGCCCAATGCAAATCTGGTGGACCGAGCACTTCTTTGGTACTGCGCCATGAGTATGTGGCCTTTGTTTCTGGCTAGCAGATTATTTTAGGTCATGTACAAAGTTCTAGAGTAGCTGACAAGCCATGTGGGGACTTGAAAAGCTGTCGTGAAATATCAAGCATATGACTATATATGTCACCTGTAAAAATACTTGAAGAGTTTTTGTATTTTTAAAAAAAAAAATTAAGGTAGAATTCTATGTTCCTCTATATATCTGTAAAATGCTTTACCTGACCCTTTATTTTAGGGCTTGGCTGGCTAGGTCTTCTCTGGCTGTCTGAGCAGAGCAGCCTTCTGAGGGAGGAGGCCGGAGACTGTTCATTAAATATTTAGCAGCTGAGAAAGCTTCACACAGCCTGGTGCTGATCGGATGTGAAAGGTGCTTCTGTAACACATAGTCCCGAGAGGAGTGGGAGTTCAGAAACGCACACACATACTTACTGCCATTTTAGCTCATTTTTTACTTTGACAGGACTATGCAGGGCTGTTAAAGGGAACTGACCCAAGAAAAGTAAGTTAGCTTTAAAGAAGATGGAGGCATTATTATTACGTTTATTAATTCATTCATTGAAGTTAAGTTACAAAGTCCCGCCTTCTGGACATCGCAATTCATTTTAAAGTCATATTGTTGTTGGCTTTGCAAGGAAAACAGTTTATGGAAGTTAAATTCTGTGGTTGTATTGTTTGTAGTATGTCTTATAAACAGGGGTTTCAACTCTCTTTCTATACAATGGGTTTACTACAGGTTAAAAAAGTGTGTGTATGTATGTATATATATATATATATATACTGTGTGTGTATGTATGTATATATATATATATATATATATATATATATACTGTGTATGTATGTGTATATATATATATATACTGTGTATGTATATATATATATATATATATATATATATATATATATATATATATATTTATATACACACACACTCACACACACACAGTATCTCACAAAAGTGAGTACACCCCTCACAATTTTGTAAATATTTTATTCTATCTTTTCATGTGACAACACTGAAGAAATTACACTTTGCTACAATGTACAGTAGTGAGTGTACAGCTTGTATAACAGTGTACATGTATTAGCCATTAATGTCTAAACCGCTGGAAACAAAAGTGAGTACACCCCTAAGTGAAAATGTCCAAATTGGGCCCAAAGTGTCTATATTTTGTGTGGCCACCATTATTTTCCAGCACTGCCTTAACGCTCTTGGGCATGTAGTTCACCAGAGCTTCACAGCTTGCCACTTCCACTCCTCCATGATGACATCACAGAGCTGGTGGATGTTAGAGACCTTGCGCTCCTCAACCTTCCATTTGAGGATGCCCCACAGATGCTCAACAGGGTTTAGGTCTGTAAGACATGCTTGACCAGTCCATCACAGCTTCTTTAACAAGGCAGTGGTCGTCTTGGAGGTGTGTTTGGGGTCATTTTCATGTTGGAATACTGCCTTGCGGTCCAGTCTCCGAAGGGAGGGGATCATGCTCTTCTTCAGTATGTCACAGTACTTGTTGGCATTCATGGTTCCCTCAATGAACTGTAGCTCCCCAGTGCCGGCAGCACTCATGCAGCCCCAGACCATGACACTCTCACCACCATGCTTGACTGTAGGCAAGATATACTTGTCTTTGTACTCCTCACCTGGTTGCCGCCACACACGCTTGACACCATCTGAACCAAATAAGTTTATCTTGGTTCCATCAGACCACAGGGCATGGTTCCAATAATCCATGTCCTTTGTCTGCTTGTCTTCAGCAAACTGTTTGCGGGCTTTCTTGTGCATCATCTTTAGAAGAGGCTTCCTTCTGGCATGACAGCCATGCAGACCAATTTGATGCAATGTGCGGCATATGGTCTGAGCACTAACAGGCTAACCCCCCACCCCTTCAACCTCTGCAGCAATGCTGGCAGCACTCATATGTCTATTTCCCAAAGACAACCTCTGGATATGACGCCGAGCACGTGCACTCAACTTCTTTGGTTGACCTTGGCGAGGCCTGTTCTGAGTGGAACCTGTCCTGTTAAACAGCTGTGTGGTCTTGACCATTGTGCTGCAGCTCAGTTTCAGGGTTTTGGCAATCTTCTTATAGCCTAGGCCATCTTTATGTAGAGCAACAATTATTTTTTTCAGATCCAGAGTTCTTTGTCATGAAGTGCCAGGTTGAACTTCCAGTGACCAGTATGAAAAAGTGAGAGCGATAACACCAAATTTAACCCACCTGCTCCCCATTCACACCTGAGACCTTGTAACACTAACGAGTCACATGACACCGGGGAGGGAAAATGGCTAATTGGGCCCAATTTGGACATTTTCGCTTAGGGGTGTACTCACTTTTGTTGCCAGCAGTTTAGACATTAATGGCTGTGTGTTGAGTTATTTTGAGGGGACAGCAAATTTACACTGTTATACAAGCTGTACACTCACTACTTTACATGTAGCAAAGTGTCATTTCTTCAGTGTTGTCACATGAAAAAAAAGAATAAAATATTTACAAAAATGTGAGGGGTGTACTCACTTTTGTGAGATACTGTGTGTGTGTATATGTATGTATATATATATATATATATATATATATATATATATATATATATATATATATATATATTAAGTGGCGCCTGCTTGTTGGCGGCACATTTATATGGAATTACTCCATTGATTTATTACTCCATTCAGAGTAATTTGTACAATGATTGTATACAAATCACACTGTTTCCATATCTTGCATAAAAATATGTGTGTACAAATATGCATATACCAAAAAAATAAATAAAATGGATGTTTGGTAATACCTTTATGGCAAGTGTATGTGGGTTTTTGAGATCAGTTAAGGACATATTGAGAGTAGAGATTAGCTTTGGCATCCTCCAAACTCATCTCTATCCGAACATCAAAATAGTGCCTTTTTTCTCCAATCAGCTGCATGTCACCCCGCAGCACACGTAAAAAAGGGGCATGATGCTGGTGACATCAGTACCTTTCTATGCACACATGCCCATATTTAGCCAATCATATTACCTAAATATCAGGATGTTCGGATAGAGATGAATTTGGAGAATATCCTCATCTGTAATTGAGATGAATGTTTGGTTTGCTTTTATTTCCTAATACAAGTTAATATAAATGCATGGCTAATGTGTGGTAAATGCGTGGTTCATGTCTTCCTCTATTTGGATAGAAGAATGCAATTATTCTCCGGATAAACAGAATCAAAGCCCTGTTCAAACAAGCACCATACAGTGACACTAAACTTTGGTCTAAGAAAAAAGAATCCTATGCAGTCTTAACTCAAAAACATACCTTTTGTTCTCAGCCTCCTCCAAATCTTTGAATACCTTTTTGTCTTCTGTGATCTAAATTCCTGTTAGAGGGTGGTGATCTGATTCCTGTTACGGGGTGGCTACATTCATTCTGCATGGTTCCACTATATGTAAAAATGTAGCCACCCTCTCTTGCCTGCTCCTGAGATGGACTATAGGCTATGGGATTTGTAGTGTGCGTAGAGCAGCGCACATGACCACAACTAGCGAAGTTTTAGTTCCAAACAAACTGATTTGGGGGGGGGGGGAGAAGTTCAGGAACTCACAGATGATGTTAAAAGGGGGCAGAAAAACACAGAAGGAAACCATTTTGTTAAAATAAGATTACAGGGTCAAGTGGTTGTAAGCCTCAGGCATGATGAAATATGAACAAAGAATATCCTGCTATAGTGTGTACTTGTCTCTATCCAGAAGTGCCATTCCTGTCTGTCTCCTCTCACAAGTTTTTCTGACATGAAGAAAAAAAAGTTGACAGGGGAGGGAGCTTCATCTGATTGACAGATTCAGATCTGTTATTGTGAGCTTTGTGAAGAGGGGTGTGTCTCTTCCCTCCAATCAGCTCTTAGAGCTCTTCTCACTGAGCTCTGCAGAGTGTAACCTCAGCTCTCCATCCCTCTTTTTCTGATGCAACAAATACCCTCTAACCATATACAGCACTTTATGGGGCTACCTAAGCAATGCACAATAACAGCTTTTCTGACAGCTCAGACAAGCTTTAGAATCTCTGCACTTTGAACGGATGTAGAGAAGAGATGACTGCAGATAAACAGGTACAACTTATGTAGGAGAATTTGTTTCATCTCTGTGTATCACTTGAGGCCAGCCACTACACTGGGTATATGAAGGGTTTACAACCACTCATTTTTGGAGAATAAGGAGATCATTTAAAGCACAGCTGCACACAAAAGGGTAAGTTCTGCTTTAAGGCCCCCCCCCCCCCCCGGGGAAATGGGTACTTGGCTTTGACAGGTATTCGCTTCTACTTCTACTCAAATCACCTAGTTCTCTTCCTCCCTTCCCTCACCGCAGTCGTCTGGAACACATCACAGGTCCCAGAAGACTGTGGGACCATTCACAAAGCACAGCGCGGCTTGCACATGTGCAGTGGGCAGCCAGGTGTGAAGTCGCAAACTGTCACAGCCGGCTGCCCACAGTTGAGATGCTAAAAGCTCAGATGAGCACCTGGATCATGGGACAGGTGAGTATCTGTTTATTAAAAGTCAACAGCTACAGCTTTTCTAGCTGCTGATTTTTAATTTTTACAAAGCTGACTGGAGCTCCTCTTTAATGTCACTTATAGGCCTACTGCAGAGACATAATCATTTACATGAAGCTGGATCACAGCAGCAAAAAAAAAAAAGGAATTTGGAGATTTGGGATATGTTGAGCGGAATAGAAGGGGCTTTTTAAAGTTAATACATACTGTATTTAAATCTTTTTTTTATTTATAAACCAGAGTTTTGTGTCACTTTAACCACTTGCCGACCAGCCGCCGTCATTACACGGTGCCAGGTCGGCTCTCCTGTGCGAATCGCCGTAGCTGTACGGCAGTCCGTGCACGAGCTATTGTGGGCACATTCTGTGGGAGCATGTCCGCGGCTCCCACAGACTCCATGTCCGCTGGCGACTCGCGATCACCTTGTACAGAGGCAGAACGGGGCTCTGCCTATGTAAACAAGGCAGATCCCCGTTCTGACAGATGACATGGCAGAGATCTGCTACTCCCAGTCATCGGGAGCAGTAGTCTCTGCCATGTACCTGCCTGCCCATCCCCCCTACAGTCAGAACACGCTGAGGGAACACACTTAACCCCTTGATCGCCCCCTATAGTTAACCCCTTACCTGCCAGTGTCATTTTTACATTGATCACTGCATTCTTATAGCACTGATCGATGTAATAATGTCACTGGTCCCCAAAAAGTGTCATTTGGGGTCAGATTTGTCAGCTGCAATGTTGCAGTCCTGCTAAAAATTGCAGATCACTGCCATTACCAGTAAAAACAACAAAAAATAAATAAAAGTCCCTAAATTTATCCCGTACTTTGTAAACGCAACTACTTTTGCGCAAACCAATCAATATTCACCTATTGCGTTTTTTTTTATTTTTTTTACCAAAAATATGTAGAAGAATATATATCGGCCTAAACTGATGAATACATTTGTTTTTTTATTCATTTTTTTTGGATATTTATTATACCAAAAAGTTTAAAAAAAATAGTTTTTTCTTTTAAAACCGTTGCTCTTTTTTTGTTTATAGCGCAAAAAAATAAAAACCGCAGAGGTAATCAAATGCCACCAAAAGAAATCTCTATTTGTGGGAAAAAAAGGACATAAATTTTGTTTGGGTACAACATCGCACGACCACGCAGTTATCAGTTAAAGCGAAACAGTGCCGTATCGCAAAAAAATGGCCTGGTCAGGAAGGGGACAAATCCTTCCGGGGCTGAAGTGGTTAATAATGTAATAAATAGATAACTATGTAGCGAATGCGTTTTAAAAGTTCTTTCTCACGTGAACAGACTGAGAAAAGAAATGTATAATAAAATAAGTGTTATTTCTCGTGGTAGTACACCTGTATATTTTCTCCCTGGCATATAACTGAAATTTGGTGTTCTACTGCTTATTGGTATGAACATAACTAGAGGATTCGTCAACCTTCAGTCCTCAAACGTATAATAAAGACACAAAACTGCATGACATGGGTTTAAATGGCCAGAGCAGCAATTTTATTAACAAATGAATAAATAACAGAAATAGAACAATTTCAACAACGCAACCAGAAGAGGGTCTTTGGGTGTCCTTAACCACTTCAGCCCCGGAAGAATTTCCCACTTTAGGACCAGAGCACTTTTTGCGATTCGGCGCTGCGTCGCTTTAACTGACAATTGCGCGGTAGTGCGACGTTGTACCCAAACAAAATTTGCGTCCTTTTTTTCCCACAAATAGAGCTTTCTTTTGGTGGTATTTGATCGCCTCTGCGTCATTTCTTATCGCCGCTATAAACAAAAGAAGAGCGACCATTTTGCAAAAAAACCCAAATTTCTTACTTTTTGCTAAAATTCAAATCCAAAAAAAAAATGTAAAAAAACATTTTTTTTCACCGTTTTTGGCCGATTTATATAATTCCTCATATTTGCGATAAAAAAAATTGCAATCAGCGTTTATTGATTAGTTTGCGCAAAAGTGGCCGCGTTTACGGATGGTGAGAATTCATTTCTGGGGTTTTTATTTTTTTTTTATTTTTTACTAGTAATGGCGGCGATCTGCGATTTTTAGCGGTAATGCGATATTGGGGGGGACATGTCGGAACATTTTGACACTTTTTTGGGACCAATGACATTTATTCAGCGATCAGAAATTTAAATGTCCACTGATTACTGTATAAATGTCATTGGCAGTGAAGGGGTTAACCTGCAGGGGGAGAGCTAGGGGTTAATCGTGTTCCCTGGGTGTGTTCTTACTGTGGGGGGGTTGGGCTAACATGGGCATGAGAGATCTAACTGATCCCAGTGACAGGGATCAGTAGATCTCTCATGCCCCACTGACAGGGCGGGGAACCGCCGTGTTTACATCGGCGGTTCCCCGTTCTTTCTCTGTAGCCGCTCATCGCGGCTCGCCGGCGGATATGGGGTCCGCCTGAGTTGCGGGCACACTCCCCAGGAGTGCGGCGGGCGTGCGCGCGCGCCCCCTGGTGGCCAAATGCGAATCGCCGCTTATTTACGGCGATTCGCGCAGGGCTCCCCGACTGCCGCCGTGAAAAGACGGCGCGCGGTGGGGAACCGGTTAAGGCACTGTATATGACTATAATCGAACATGTCCTGAGCTGCACCCCATCCGGCTCAAAGATTTTGCGACTTACATATTTTAGACTTTCCCCCAGAGGACCTAGCTCCTGGGAGAACCACCAACAACCAACCAGGTGGAAGCGTCATACCCTAGATGGGCCCCCAGTTCTTTAACAATATGGTTAATCACTGAGCCCCTAAAGACCCCCTGACCCGCAGCTGCTGTGACAAAAGTGTCAAATGCTCAAAAACATTTTTTTTTATAACAAAAACGTGTAACACAAAAATTGCCCCACCAACCCAGAATATAGTATAAACTCAGAATACAGGGTGGGAGGGAAAGTCTTCTTGCTGCCTGAATTTTCCAGAATGACTACCCATTAACCCTTGCAATGGACCAGCCTTGCGGCTCCACCCTGCCCATCTGGCCCTCAGCCTTCCAATCAGGTAAGCTATGCCCCTACCGCACTAAACTGCAGAGTTCTTTAACCCTTGTCTGACCTGTTCCTCCCTTAGTCATGCCGACCCTCCGTATATTCTCTCTTCTCCGGGTCACACTTGCAGTATCTAACCCTATTGTTTTCTACTGCATATGGCCCTTTTATGTTAAAGTGATTGCAAAGGCTCACGTTTTTTTAAAATAACAAAACAAACATGTCATATTCACCTCCTCTGTGCAGCGGTTTTGCACAGAGTGGCCCCTAACCCTGTCTTCTGGGGTCCTCCAGCGGTGCTCCAGGCTCCTCCTCTTTTCAAGTGACCACCACGCTTCCCTGAGGTCATCTGTGCAGGCGCGCTCCCGAGTACTGCTGTTGCGTGCATTCACACAAACAGCGGGACTCGATCCCGCCCCCCCATCTCCCGAGTCACTGGACTTGATTGATAGCAGCGAGAGCCAATGGCTCCCCAGCTATCAAGCTATCCAATGAGAACCGGAGCAGCTCGAGTGAGCTGCGAGGCTCATCCCCGCCGCGGGTTCGTTTTGGGCTCAGGCAAGTAAAAGGGGGCTCGGGGGGGCTGCTTCACGTGAAAAGGTTTTGCACCTTAATGCATAGAATGCAAAAAAATACACAAAACGTCGGGCCCGACGTCAGGGAAAAATCGGGGTCTTTTTGGCGTTTTGTATCGGCGTTAATGAGCATTAGTTAGCGTCTGCGTCAATAGGTGTTTTAAAAAACCTGAAAACGGCAGCGTCAAAAACGCGGGTTAACGTCGGTATGGCGTTGGTGAGCGTCAGTGAGCGTTTTGCTGGCTTAGCGTCAAAAATGCCAAAACCCTACAGCCTCGGAACGCGCTGGTCCCGCGTTCTATTTATAGCTCACTAACACTGACGCCCTCTACAGCTCAAAAACATCAGTGTTTTTATGGGGCCATTGAATAAAATGGAGAGCTGCAAAAAACGCCACAAAAATGGCTTCAAAAAATGCCTGTGTGTATGAGGGCTTAAGGCAAAAAACCTTGAGGCTTTACAACCACTTTAACTTTATAACAATTTTTTCTTAGTACCTCAGTTTCATATTTCACAGTGTGCTGCATATACTTTGTATCTATCTGTTTACAGTTAACATTTGGCCAGCATCATGTTCATTGTTTTCCATGTAAAGGATAGTCTGATTGCCCACTTTAAACAGAAGATATTTATATGACATCATTTCCACATGAAAGACAAAAACGGGGGATTTAATTGTTCCATAAACCAGCAGTTCTGGATGCATAGTTGACCACAAGCAAAAGTAATAAATATTTTTTAAAAGCATATATAGCAGCAACAAGGCAGAAAATAAATCACTCTGATCAGTACCAGTGCTTTCTAAAGGCAAGAATACATTTTGTACATCTGGCTTGAGAAAGTACCAATACTGGTCCAAAAAAATCTCTATAAAATGTAATTATTTATATTGTCTTGCTGCTGCTATTTATGCATTAGAGCATTTTATACTTTTGAATCAGACGTCCCATGATGCAAGTTACTTGCAGAGATCCATGATGTACTCGGTTTGTTTATGCCGACAAGGGTGAGACCATTACATTCCTCTGTAACTCTACTCCAACTGTGTCTGTTAGCCCCATATTGGCACTATATGTCCATTAACCACTTCAGCCCCGGAAGGATTTCCCCCTTTAGGACCAGAGCCCTTTTTGCGATTCGGCACTGCGTCGCTTTAACTGAAAATTGCGCGGTCGTGCGACGTTGTACCCAAACAAAATTTGCGTCCTTTTTTTCCCACAAATAGAGCTTTCTTTTGGTGGTAATTGATCACCGCTGCGTCATTTCTGATCGCCGCTATAAACAAAAGAAGAGCGACAATTTTGCAAAAAAAAAACAAATTTCTTACTTTTTGCTAAAATACAAATCCAAAAAAAAAATATAAAAAAACATTTTTTTTCATCGGTTTTGGCCAATTTATATTCTTCCTCATATTTGCGATAAAAAAAAATCGCAATCGGCGTTTATTGATTGGTTTGCGCAAAAGTGGTCGCGTTTACGGATGATGAGAATTCATTTCTGGGGTTTTTATTTATTTTATTTTTTTTACTAGTAATGGCGGCGATCTGCAATTTTTAGCGGTACTGCGATATTTCAGCGGACATGTCGGACCATTTTGACACTTTTTTGGGACCATTGGCATTTATACAGCGATCAGTGCTATAAAAATGCACTGATTACTGTGTAAATGCCATTGGCAGTGAAGGGGTTAACCTGCAGGGGGCGCTCTAAGGGTTAACTGTGTTCCCTGGGCGTGTTCTAACTGTGGAGGGACTGCCCTAGCAGGGGAAGGGAAGCGATCACAGCTTCCGTGTAGAGGAAGGCTGTGATCACAGCCCTTCCCCCCTCACAGAACGGAGGTCCGTATTTACTTACACGGACCTCCGTTCTTTCACTCCGGGGGGGGGCATCGCGGGTAGCCGGCGGCAATCGAAGCCGCCGCACCCGCTCCCTGGCCCTCCCCGGACACAGTGAATGCGCGGGTGCGCCTCCGGCGGCGCGCGTGCGCTCACTGGGTGCGATCTCGCAGCCGCCGTCATATGACGGCGATTTGCGCAGGAGCGCCACCTTGTCGCCGTCAGATGCCGATCGGCGGTCGGCAAGAGGTTAAAGTATACCGAGTAAGTAATTATTTAGTGTTTTGCAACTTAAAGTAGAGAGAAGACCCGGGGATCACGTTGGCACAGTTGGCTAGATTGCAATATACTGTGTATAGCAGTGTCCAGAGTGTTCACTCAGGATCTACAGTGACCATTGTCTTGGACAAAGGTACGCAACATATTTCTGCTGGACAAGTTAAAGGGCCTTAAATAACTACTTCCATGGCTCTGCTTGTTTTTTTGGAGGAGTGTTGAAGGTGATGACAATGTGTTTTAAGAATGCTATGCTTACCTTCATTGGTTCGGTGCAGGGCATTTCGCAAAATGTCAACCTCATTATACAGAGTTAATTATTTGCTTGATTGTTTTCATTTGTCTTAGGGCCATTTTATAAACTTCTCCAAGTAAAAAATAAGAGAAAAATGTGGTGTCACCTATCCTGTTAAATATTTGCATTTAGTAGCTTGAAGAAAAGCTCACTAGATGTGATTGACTCCTACGTGTAGCACTGCACCACTAACATAAATGTTGCATAGTGTACAAATCTAATTTTATTGATATTTCCTGTTCTGATATGTTCATAAAAACAATTCTTTTCACTCACACTTGTAGAAAACACAGAGAGGTGAAAGGTGACAGCTCTTGGTGAAAGTAGGCCAGGGCTGCTTACTCTCACATGTCAACTAGGGTGGGGGAGAGCGGCCTGTGAAGCATGTGATATGCAAATGGCAGCAGAAACTTGGAATGGTGACCCTGCAATCCCATCAGGTTACATCAGATAGCACTGTGTACTGGAATTGTTTTTTCTTCCTTTATTCTGATGACATTAGATTGATTACCAGTTTGCTTTATGAGCCACGGATCCGAACATTTAGGAATGCACGTATGTTGTTATTATTACAGGATTTATATAGCTCCAACTGTTTGCTCAGTGTTTTACAATATAAAGGTAGACAGTACAGTAACAACACAATTCAATACAAGAGGGGTGAGCTGGTCCTGCTCCTGAGAGCTTACAATCTAATAGGGATATTCTAGATCAATCCAGCTTTTGACTATAAAGTTTGTCAGCAGCAATGATAGTTATGAGTTGTAACTGACTTGACACACAACATAATGCTTTCCTATGTAAAATACCTCCTCCATACATCCACATGTTGTTTATAGCTGTTAGTGAAAGCTAGTATTTGTTAGGATCCCAAAGGATCGTCTAACCAGAAGTTTGTTAAATAATAAGTCAACCTGTCTGTATTTCAGTGCCACGGTCTTCTGCTGTTGTCCACAAATGTATGCTCATATTGCCCTCCTGATAATTTACACAATTTCTTAATACTGAAGCAGTACTTGAGACCTTTTCTCTCTGATTAATCTATCCAAAAAAATAAAAAACTGCAGTGAAGCTAATTTAAACATCTGCCTTATTCGGGATAGGATGTACCGATGAGGTTTGGGTTCAAGGGGAATCCTGTGGGTTTAAAATTCACAGTCCTGGTGGATTTATGTGCTGATCCACCAAGGAGAATTTTTTTTTTTTTAAACCATGATATATTACATCGCATTTGAACTATGGCCAGGGAGCTTTTGGACACACTAGCCTGATTATTATCCATGTGCCTACTGGGCACTTTTACACCCTTTTTGCCCTGGACAATTTTCAGCTTTCAGTGCTGTTGCACTTTGAAAGACAGTTGCGTGGTCATGCTATGCTGTACACATATGACATTTTTTATCAAGTTGTTCACACAAATAAAGCATTCTTTTGGTGGTATTTAATCACCACTGGGTTTTTTATTTTTTGCTAAACAAACAACGAAAATTTTGAAAAAAAAAACAATACAAAATGTTTTTTTATAGTTTGTTCGAAACATTTGCTTTCCTAGTAGAAGAGCCCAGGTGCCTAACAGGCCTGCCTGCAGATCAGACTCTTCACCAATTAACATAGAAGAGAGTTGTTAAAAGAAGGGAGGATGCTACATGTGGTAAATAACATGGCCCTGTCCCAACTATTTTGAGACATGTAGCTGCCATCAATTTTAAAATTACCTATTTTTTTCTTAAAATGGTACATTTTACTCAGTTTAAACATTTGAAATGTTTCTATTTTCTATTGTGAATAAAATATGGGTTTATGAGATTTAAAAATAATTGCATTCTGTTTTTACGTAGATGTTTACACAGCTTTCCAACTTTTCTGGAATTGGGGTTTCACTTCCCAATATGCACTTTTCCTTTGGGTTATTGTGGGCATTTGGGCAAAGACATAAAAATATCTTAACATGTGAAAAGCTTTTATACTCCATACACATGAGGCCCAAGATATTACAATTAAAGAAAATTCATACTGTCTACTGTATAATTACAGTATTTACAGAAAAAGTACTCTAAATTGCCCTAATGATATTAAAAAAACACCAACAATGTATTTGTTTCTTGCTTTCATTTTTTTCCATGGATTTCCCTAAAAGCATTGTTGAGTTTGACCTCACTTTGGACGTAATGTGGAACTTCACTTCATGTTGATAGGCCCTCCTCTGCTATTTGTGGGAGAGAAAATAGAATTCTCACAGCCTCAGAAAAGTTCTGCTCCCTTCCTCCATGTCTCTTGTCATTCTAATTACGACCGCTGTTTGTTTATCCTACCCCCATATCTGCCAGAAAAGGGCCAGCTTGAGGTCTTCAGTGTTTAAAAAAGGAAACTCAGTCCCAGGAGTCTGTTTCCATGGATTTCTGAGACTGATGTGAATTTGTATATATTCTGTATATAGATCCCTTGTTTCTTTTAAACAGAGTAAAAGCTCTTGGTAAATTATAATCAGACAAACATATTCTTAGCAGCACTCTTGGCGGTTTTCCACTTGTAGTAATCTCTCAGGCATAGTAAGATTTAGTTTTTTCATAGTATTTGCTTTTTAAGTTTCTATAAGAAGACTCACAGGTCATACATTTTCCCACAAACTATCACATCCTTTGATTTCTAATAAGCTCCCCCAGTACATCTGCACCATTATAGAATAGACTGACCACTCATTAACTGATAGGGCTGCAATAGAATAGAACTGAGCCTTATTTGCAGAAAACAAGTAGTGTACATAGGCACCAAATGAGCACAATAAAGACTGAAATCAGTAGTGTCAGTCTTAGAAATATTGCAACATATTGAAAATTATCCGGTTCCCCACCGCACGCCGTCTTTTCACGGCGGCAGTGGGGGAGCCCTGCGCGAATCGCCGTAAATAAGCGGCGATTCGCATTTGGCCACCAGGGGGCGCGCGCGCACCTGCCGCACTCCTGGGGAGTGTGCCCGCGGCTCGGGTGGACCCGATGTCCGCCGGCGAGCCGCGATGAGCGGCTACAGAGAAAGAACGGGGAACCGCCGTAAGCGCGTCCCGAGGGGGTGACGGCGGCACTTTTCTGCCGCACGCCACCCCTTGGCCTATTAAAAGTTATACAACGTTATAAAGATTCTGACTGTGATGACTAAAGTCAGAAATAACACGAGTAAACCACGGATACATGTGATGAACAAAAGACGTTTATTCCGAGTCAAGATAAGATAACGTCGGGATAGTCAATTACTCACCAGTCAGATAAGATATTACCACGTCTACATGACCCCCTCGAATAATCTTTAGTTTCCTACACTATCAAACACCCTTTTACATACT
>BLSH010315168.1:10110-28075 GCA_018402905.1 Glandirana rugosa | reverse complement strand
TGTACATAGGCACCAAATGAGCACAATAAAGACTGAAATCAGTAGTGTCAGTCTTAGAAATATTGCAACATATTGAAAATTATCCGGTTCCCCACCGCACGCCGTCTTTTCACGGCGGCAGTGGGGGAGCCCTGCGCGAATCGCCGTAAATAAGCGGCGATTCGCATTTGGCCACCAGGGGGCGCGCGCGCACCTGCCGCACTCCTGGGGAGTGTGCCCGCGGCTCGGGTGGACCCGATGTCCGCCGGCGAGCCGCGATGAGCGGCTACAGAGAAAGAACGGGGAACCGCCGATGTAAACACGGCGGTTCCCCGCCCTGTCAGTGGGGCATGAGAGATCTACTGATCCCTGTCACTGGGATCAGTTAGATCTCTCATGCCCATGTTAGCCCAGCCCCCCCACAGTAAGAACACACCCAGGGAACACAGTTAACCCCTAGCTCTCCCCCTGCAGGTTAACCCCTTCACTTCCAATGACATTTATACAGTAATCAGTGGACATTTAAATTTCTGATCGCTGAATAAATGTCATTGGTCCCAAAAAAGTGTCAAAATGTTCCGACATGTCCCCCCCAATATCGCATTACCGCTAAAAATCGCAGATCGCCGCCATTACTAGTAAAAAATTTTAAAAAAATAAAAACCCCAGAAATGAATTCTCACCATCCGTAAACGCGGCCACTTTTGCGGAAACCAATCAATAAACGCCGATTGCGATTTTTTTTTATCGCAAATATGAGGAAGAATATAAATCGGCCAAAAACGGTGAAAAAAAATGTTTTTTTATATTTTTTTTTTGGATTTGAATTTTAGCAAAAAGTAAGAAATTTGTTTTTTTTTGCAAAATGGTCGCTTTTCTTTTGTTTATAGCGGCGATAAGAAATGATGCAGAGGCAATCAAATACCACCAAAAGAAAGCTCTATTTGTGGGAAAAAAAGGACGCAAATTTTGTTTGGGTACAACGTCGCACGACCACGCAATTGTCAGTTAAAGCGACGCAGCGCCGAATCGCAAAAAGTGCTCTGGTCCTAAAGTGGGAAATTCTTCCGGGGCTGAAGTGGTTATGTAACGCAGCCAAATTACCATTTGGAATACTAAATGTCTACTTTTCTCTCCCTTTTTTTCATCTTGTCCTCTAGTGTGCATTCACTTCAGTCCTCTACTGCCAACCATCAAACCCTCTGCACACCTCTCCTGCACATACTGACTGGCTTCACACTCTCCGGGACTCCTCTTCTGTACATACTGCCTGCCATCCTACAGTTCACACTCCTCTCCTGCATATGCTCCCTGCTTCACACTCTCCAGGACTTTTTTCCTGAACATGCTGCCTGCCATCATTTAGTCCACACTTCTCTTCTAAACATACTTCCCACTAATGCTGGCCATACATTGATCCAAGTTTGGCTGGTTCAGCAGGGACCCATTCCCACTCGACATAAGGCAATCTAACAATTGGAAAACTCTAAGGCCTCATACACACGGACGTTTCTAAAAAAATAAACAAAACGCCGGACCCGACGTCAAGGAAAAAAAGTCGGCATTTTTCAGCGTTATTCATCAGCGTTTTTGAGCGTTAGTGAGCGTCGGTGTCAATAGGCTTTTTTTAAAAAAATCATCCCTCTGCTATTTTTCAACCTAAAAACCTTGGCGACAAAAAATGCCGGAAAACGCTGGTATAATAATAGGTGGCATTTGATGGTGTTTGTTGGCGTTTGTTGGCATATTGTGGCGTCGGTGTCAAAAAATGCCAAAACGTTACAGCCTCAGAACGCGATGGCTGTGGGTTCTAGTTTCAGCTCACTAACGCCGACATCATCTACAGCTCAAAAACGCCGACGTTTTTATGGGGCCATTGACTAACATGGAGAGCTGCAAAAAACGCCAGAAAATGCCGGCGTCAAAAAACGTCCGTGTGTATGAGGCATAACTGTTGGAAAACTTTTGTGTGTACATTCAGATTTTCCTGGGTGGAGGCTGGATGGCTATACCCCATAACACCAGATTCGGGATGGGCTGCTGCTGAGAAGTAATTTGTTACCTGAAGGGAGTCCTATGTGTTCTATGCTTTTCGTGATCTCTTATACATTGATACAATTGTAACAAAATTGATTCATTATATCACCTTCACTTTATTGTTGGGGTTGGAATAGCAGACAGCGCAGTCTTTTATATCTTTTTCAATTTTTATTAATTTTTTTTACAAGTGTGCCAATTAGCAGGGGATCAGCTCACACATCCCCTCCTGATCAGAATGGAATCCGCCCCTCTTAAAAGGGGTCTTATGTGCTGCATCTCTTGTCCATGTTCATTGCTATAGGTTATGGCCATACACATAAAGATAAATGATCATTTATCATAGATTCCATAACTTGAAATGATGAAGGAAAAGGAACAGTTCAATTATATTCTCTCTACTCTCCATCAATTGTCCATCAGAATCGATCACTAAGTTGACTGCTCAGTTACTGAAAGCTTTCTTAAATAATCAATTCAAATCAATTAAAACAGCTATTATATTGAACAATCATATAATTTTGTGTATGGCCAGCATTAATGTTACTTTTGAACCCATAAGCACTGTTACCTACAAACTGGATATATGCAGTGCAGTGTGAGATAATTTGTGAGATAACACTCCTGTTTGTGACTGCTAGTTTTACAAGATTTGAAGTAAGTTTTGATGTCACTGTTGTCCTAAGATTTAGAAAACGATTTGGTGATGTCATTACTGTGCTGCTCACTGTTTGCCTCAAGGCCTGCTGGAGAGGAAACTGTACGTGACAACCTGCAGTGCATGTATCTCCCTGCTTCTGCGTCATCTATTCTGTGGATCTGTGCTTTCTTCACCTTTCCTTCATTTTTTATCATTACCACACCTGTCATCAAACCATGAATAATCAAGGGGGCAGTTCTATCATGGGTAAGCACAATAGTAATGCAGTGGTCGATGTAAGGAACCACTTAGTGCACCTGGGAACACAGGAGATTGACACTCCCGTAATTGACAGTTTCTGGACAGAATTCAGCTGAGGATTTGTCTTTAAATGGGTGTCCTTCAAAGGGACGGGCAGCAGGAGAGGTTTTTGTGCTCAATTTTTGTAATCAACAGGATTCCTTTAAAAGTCTAAATTACCCTACAGGCTAATGACTCACTAGGTAATACGGCTAGGAATAGTGTAACAGCCATGCAGTCAGCAGTGGCAGCCCCTTATTTGTACCCTCAGTTTCCCTTTCAATAACCCATTATTAGTAGTAGTAATAATAATATAACATATTACACTGCTGCACTCAGTGTGGGTCATTAATGCTATGCATTACTTTCTCATGTAGTACTATGTGTTACATATTTTTCATAGTTCTTATTACTTTTTACAGTTCCCCACAATTCATCTAAATGTAAGGTCCTTGCTGTTCTTAAAATACCAAATACAGTTTTGTATGTTGTCTTAAAGATAAATGTTCTCCCATGTCTGCTGTATTTATTATCATAAGACCTCATTGGCTAACTCATACTAAGAGAATGGATACAAATTACTGACATGTTAGTATAAAAAAAACACACAGCCACGATATCAAATACACACCCCTACACATTTTCTGGGACTATCAAGAACGCTCTTCTCAAACACTTCTTGCATGCATCACAGGCTTGTATTCCTGCGATTTGGAAACAAACAGCACCACCCAAAAGTGGAAGTTATGCTTGTCTGCCCCCACATTTGGCACCTTTTGGTGGGGGGGGGGGGCGGTTACCTAGTTTTGACAGGTACCTGCTCCCACTTCTGGCTCAGTGAACTGGCAAACTGAGCTGGAAGTCCGGCCCCCCCTTCTTTCCCCACAGCCTTCTGGGACACTTCACAGGTCCCAGAAGACTGCGGCACATTCACAAAGCAGAGTGCTTCCCGTATGTGCGGTTGGAAACTGACTGTGAAATCATAAGGTTTCACTGCCGGTTTCCCTTAGTTAAGATGGTGGCACCAGCACCCGATAGCTGACTGAATAATCAACTCGGGTGAGCACACCGCTAGATGCCTGGGCAGGTAAGTGCCCTAATATCAAAAGTCAACAGCTACAGTATTTGTAGCTGCTGACTTTTAGATTTTTCTCTTCAAATTGTTTTTCTCTACAAGAACTCTGTGTCTTAACCAAGGACTGCTCCACGTACATATACTGTGGCAGGCGGCCCTTAAGTGCAAAAGTGCAAATCTGTTTTCTTCTTCCTGGTCTGGGGTGCCAGAGACCCGTTCCCACTGTGATTGGACACAGCAGACATGATGGAGATTGTCCGGAGAGAGGCAGAACGGCGGACTGCGTATGTGAACAAGGCTGACCGCCGTTCTGCCAGAGGGAAAATTGGAGATCTTGTGCTTCTGTTTTCTGGATCTCTATTTTCCTTTAGTCAAAGCACATTCCCCACAGTTAGAAAGCACTCCCTAGGAGCACATTTAACCCTTTGATTGCCCTTGATGTTAACCCCTTCCCTGCCAGTGTCATTAGTGTAGTGACAGTGCATTTTTTAGCACTGATCATTGCATTGTGTCACTGGTCCCCAAAAAGTGTCACTTAATGTCAATGTCGCAGTCTCGCTAAAAATCGCTGATTGCCGCCATTATTAGTAAAAAATATTAAAAAATTAAAAAGTCCCTAAATTTATCCCATAGTTTGTAGATGCTATAACTTTTGTGCAAACCAAATAATATACACTTATTGGGATTGTTTTACCAAAAACATGTTGCCGAATACATATTGACTTAAATTGATGAAGAAATTCGATTTTTTTATTTTTTTTATTGGATATGTTTTATAACAGAAAGTAATACAAAAAGTAAAAAAAGGACAATTTTATTTCGGTACAGCATTGCACGACCACGCAATTGTCAGTTAAAGCAACGCAGTGCCGTATTGCAAAAAAAGGCCTGGTCAGGAAGGGAGTAAAACCTTCCGGAGCTGAAGTGGTTAATGTCATAACTCTTGATAGGAATTCCCTGTCACCCTGGGCGATGGCATAATGCTACTGTGGCACCCACCTCTCCCCCCCCCATTTCTGCATACCCAGCTACCCTACAAGTATGAAAACTGCAATGGAGAATGATGGTTACCACCATACTGAGTCTGGTGGATGTGTTTACAGTAAGCCCAGTTGCAGGGTAAGTACAGTGCCAGTTCACTTATGCCTGGGCAAGGGCCCATATTTCATATCAGATGGACAATGGGGTGCATGGGTACGTTGTATATGCACATGTGATTTGTTTTGAAATGTTTTGATGTCTGTCAACTACCCACCATTTTGATTTGCAGCATGTCATTGCAAATGTATGAGACCCGTCTGTACTCTGTTACCTTTATTTCATGTGCTCACAAACTAAAAACGATGTAGTTTGTGTTGTTCTCCTTTTGAATCGCATTTATAAAAAAATACCAAATATGTCTTGTCCATTCTTATGTTGCTTACATTTCTGAAGGTTTCTTGATGCTTGGGTATCTCCTGTCTTACACTTCTATTGCTGTGGACTTCGAAGAAACTCTGAGTTCCACCTCTACCACCTTGAAAAAGTAACTTGACTGTGCAGCTCCAAAGCCAGTCTCTCTCTGCTGGAATTAATTTTATGCTAAAAATGATTTTTTTTAAAAAAATAACAAACACATTATACTTACCTGCTCTGTACAATGGTTTTGAACAGAGCAGCCCCGAACCACCTCTTATGGGGTCCCCCACTGGTGCTCCTGCATTCCAAGTACCCCCCCCAGCAGGCCACGAGTTCTGCTGCCTGCATCCAAAGACACAGACAGAAGGGCTTTGCCCTGCCCCTACTAGCTCGTTATAGGGTTTGATTGACAGCAGCAGGAGCCATATCCATGTCAATCTGCTCTGTTAGAGAGACCCGCTGCTCTCGGGCACATCGCTGGATCGAGATCAGGCTCAGGTAAGTATATGGGGGGCTGGGGGGATACTAAACACAGAAGGGCTTTTTACCATAATGCAGAGAATGCTTGATCATCTGTCTTTGCCCGACGCTCTCATCTCCCAACACCCCAACACCCACCCAACCCACAGAACTTAGTCTCTATTCCTCTTCTTCCTAATACCAGCCTCCCCTTCTCCTGTGCCCTCTGGAATGCCCGCTCTGTCTGCAACAAACTCACTGCCCTCCATGACCTCTTTATCACAAATTCCTTTAACTTACTTGCCATTACCAAAACCTGGCTTCATGAATCTGACACTACTTCTTCTGCTTCCCTCTCCCATGGTGGCCTTCTCTGGACTCACTCCCCCAGATCAAGTGGACGTAAGGGAGGTGGAGTGGGAATCCTTCTAGCCCTATGTAGCACCTATCAGGTACTTCACCCACCTCCCTCTCTGACACTCCCCTGTTTTGAAGCACATTGCATTCGCCTATTTTCTCCTATTCCTCTAAGAATTTCTGTCATTTACCGGCTTCCTGGACCGGTATCAACTTTCCTCTCGACCTGAAGCAAAGCATACAGGCTCCTACTCACTCCAACGGCAACACCCTTGATCTTGTCTTTTCTTATCTGTGCATTCCGTGCAACCATTCCAACAATCCTCTCCCACTCTCTGATCACCACCTTATTAGTTTCACTCTCTCCCTGTCTTCCACCTCCCTCCAACCGCCTAACAGTTACCCATAGAAACCTCACCACCTCAGCCCTTCTCTTTTCTACTCTGCTACTGATCACCTCTATGACAAAATCTCACCCCTGTCCTGCCCTAACCTAGCCACATTCATCTACAACAGCTCACTGACATCCTCCGTAAGCTCACCCCCCCTTACTACACACAGAATCAGGCCGCTACAACCCTGGCAAACCGACAACACCAGAAGTCTCAGAGAACGTAGCCGCACTCTAGAGCGCCTGTGGCATAAGACTAAGCTACAAGAAGACTTCACACATCACAAATCTGTCCTCCTGAAATACTATTCCTGCCTCCAAACTGCCAAACAGGCCTACTTTATCACACTCATTAACACATTATCATCCAGTCCTCATCAACTCTTCTCAACCTTTAACACACTACTCTGTCCTCCACTGCCTCCACCCTCTAATTCACTCACTGTCCAGGAGATTGCCAGTCACTTTAAAACTAAGTTTGATAACATTCGTGAGGAGATCTCCAATGCGCAGAAACCACCCCCACTCAACACCCCATGTTCACAGATACAATCACTACTTTCCACATTCAACCCTACTAGTATTAGCGACGTTGCTAAACTGTTATTGAACACCCATCTAACTACCGGCCCCCTGGATCCTGCTCCCTCGCAAATGCTACGCTCACCCTCTGACTCGATTCTACACTCTCTAACTCACATTTTTAACCTTTCCCTCTCTTCTGGCATCTTCCCAAACTCTCTAAAACATGCACTAGTCACCCCAACTTTAAAAAAGCCCTCACTGGAACCCACCAATCTCAACAACCTATGTTCCATCTCCTTACTCCCCTTCTCCTCCAAACTCCTCGAAAGGCTGGTCTACAACTGACAGAGTGACCATCTGACCATGAACAAACTTCTTGATCCCCTTCGGTCCGTATTTTGCCCTCAACACTCCACAGAAACTGCTCTCCTTAAACTCACACATGACCTACTAACTTCTAAAACCAACAGACTTTATTCTGTACTACTACTCCTGGACCTCTCTGCTGCCTTTGACACAGTTGACCACCCCCTCCTCCTCAAAAAAAACTCCAAAAAAACTTTGGTCTCCGTTACTGTACTCTTCGCTGGTTCTCATCCTACCTATCCCACCGCTCCTTCAGTGTCACTTACAACTCTACTTCTTCCTCTCCTCTTCCTTTCTCTGTTGGTGTCCCCCAAGGTTCTGTTCTTGGACCTCTCCTTTTCTCAATCTACACCGCCTCCCTGGGTCAATTGATTGCCTCCCATGTCTTTCAGTATCATCTCTACGCTAATGAAGCACAAATCTATCTCTCCACCCCCAGCTCTCTCCATCTGTCTCCTTACGCATCACCAACTTACTTACAGACATATCAGCCTGGATGTCACATCACTTCCCCAAACTCAACCTATCCAAAACTGAGCTTATGATATTATGATATTTACTCCCCCTCATGCCAGTTCCCCAGATTTCTCTGTCAAAATCAACGGCTCAACTATAAACCGTCCCCCCACGCCAAGGTCCTAGGTGTAATCCCGGACTCCAAACTAACCTTTTGGCCTCATATCCAATCACTATCCAAAATTTGCCACCTCAACCTCCACAACATCTCCAAGATACGCCCCTTCCTAACCAATGACACCACAAAGCTTCTAATCCACTCCCGGTCATCTCTCGCCTCGACGACTGCAACTCCCTTCTCACTGGCTTACCTCTAAATAGGCTATCCCCACTTAAGTCCATAATGAAGGCTGCCGCCAGGCTCATCCACCTTAAAAACAGCTCGGCGTCTGCTACAACCCTATCAATCCCTCCATTGGCTGCCACTCAACCAACAAATTAAATTCAAGATACTAACTAACAATAACCTATAAAGCCATCCACAACCTTGCCCCCCGCTACATCCTTAACCTGGTCTCAAAATACCAACCAAATCAATCTCTTCACTCCTCCCAAGACCTCCTGCTCTCTAGCTCCCTTGTCACCTCATCCCATGCTTGCCTCCAGGACTTCGCCAGAGCCTCTCCCATCCTCTGGAATGCTCTACCCCAATCTGTCTGACTTTCTCCTACTTTGTCCACCTTCAGACGATCCTTGACAACTCTTTTCTTCAGAGAAGCCTATCTGGCTCCCACCTAACAACTGTACAGTTATATTCTCCATCAGCACATCCCCCACATTTATTACCTCTTGTATCTCTTGACCTTCCCTCTTAGATTATAAGCTCTAACGAGCAGGGCCCTCTGATTCCTACTGTATTTAAAGTGATTGTCAACCTAAGTTTGTTTGTACCTAGTTTGAATCCTAACATGGCTGGCTGGGTTCAGCCTGTAAGAGCAGTATACATTTTGATTAGGATTTTGCAGGGGTCAGGAATAAGTAATGGAGAGTTCAGAGGTCAGTAGTATATGATACACAGTGTAGGGGAGTAAATAACACAGAGTGCAGGGGAAAGCAGTAAGTGAAGTAGCTTTCAGAGATCAGTAGTATGTAAATCAGAGTGCAAACCTCAGTGATATGTAATGCAGAGTAAAGGAGTCAGGAGTAAGTAATGTAGAGTTCAGAGATCAATAGTATGTAAGGTGAACCTTTGATCAACACAATGTAGAGTGGTCTAGGTCATTAGTGCTCTGACATGCCCAGTGTTCCACACAATAATGCTCATACTCACCAAGCAGGAGTTAAACTGATTGTAAAGGGATTTCTAATAACAAACATGGTTTACTTGCCTGCTCTGTGCATTGGTTTTGCACAGAGCTAGCCCAATCCTCCTCTTCTCAGGTCACTCGCTGGTGCTCCTGGGTCCTCCACCTTCTGAATGCTCCCATAGTAAGCTTGATCCCGAGCCCCCCGCTCTCTCCTCACAGGCTGTGATTGACAGAAGCAGGATCCAATGACTCCTACTGCAGTCTTCATTGCCAGTGAGGAGAGAGAGCGGAGAGAGCTGCTGCTTTTTGGCACAACTCCTGTACACACAAGTTTTTTTAGCCAAATGCAGAGAATGCATACAGTAATAAAATAACGAGGTTTAATTGGGCTTTAAGTATGTGTAACAATCCCTTGGTTATTAAACCTCGGATCTTGGAGACTCAAGAGCATGTACATATAAGTATTATGGTGTCTCCTTCATAGAGAAGTGCAAGGCGATATCTTCACTCTGAAAGGAGCAGCCAGAGAGATCACTATCTCACATCTGCTATACTAGGGGAATGTTAGGCATGCTTAAAAACTGACAAGGGCCACCAGTCCATGCAAAAAAATGAACACAACTTGGATAGAACTTATGGATACAACTTATGCAGAAGTCCCATGCATGCAGTTCAGTAGTTTCATAAAGCCTGCTGTAGCTTCCATCTCTTTTCCTTTCTGTTTCCAATTTTCTTATTTTAATGGTTTTTTTGTTTGGAAAGGGGGAAAGTAGTAAAACAATGGCATAGGGGCCCACGTATGCTGGATCGTTGATAAGCCAGTCCAGCTGGCACTGTAGTACCGGCCCCGGCCATCGGGGGGGGCCCGTGCAGCTTCACAAACAGTCCATGTAGAGAGGAATTAAAACGGCTTCCTAATTTACACCGAAGTGCCACAGTGCTCCCTCCCTCCTCTTCTCCTTGTGTGTCCAGGGCCAGTACATTGGGACTCTGCAGTGTCTCCAACACTAGCTGGACTGCCTCCCCCTCCCATTTCTATCATTGGCTGCACAGAGGAAGACCCGCGGTTTCACTATCGCCTTTTTTATCTTTCTTTTTTGCCCACAGGTTTTTTTTTCTTAATTGTACTGCAGCATTGTGGCATGGAGGAGGGGTCCTAAGAAAAAAAAATATTCTTCTGTCATGTAACAAAACACTTGTGTGAGCCTACATATTTGTATCTTCTACCAGTTTCATGACATACACATTATGGCACGCTACAACTTTTGCGCAAACCAATCTATATAAACGCTAATTGGGATTTTTTTCTACCAAAAACATGTAGCAGAATACATATTGGCCTAAATTAATGATGACATTTGTTTTTTTTTTTTGTTTCAAAAGAAGTTTATTGAGTTTCCAGGAAAGAAAGAAAAGGGTTACAATTGCAACAGTGAAGTAGACATGAAGTAAGAAACAGTGGCAATGTCCGGTATACATAAGGTCAAAACAGAAAACTTTCGGCTAGTTGAAAGATCGAACCTTTGCATCTGAGTTGGCAATTGATGCGTATGTTGTGGTTCTGTGTTGTGATATTAAAGCAGCTGTGCGTATGGGGAACACTCTGCGCAGAGTTCCGTCGGGGAGAGGCCAGCACCGGGGGATGAGGAGTGGTATATGCCGTCTCATCCAATGGTGTCAGCCCCCCCCGTCAACTGACAGGACACGGGTGTCTGAGGTTCGAGATGGTCGGCCTGCTGAGCTGAGTAGCGCTCGGCGGAGTAGTTGGGGCTAAGGATATAGTCGAGGGTCCGATGGGTTGGCCTTGCTGTCCTGCGGGAGTATGTGGGTAGCAGTTATGGAAGGGTGTCTGAGATAACCGGTAGTATTTGGAGGGGTCTTGATGGAGTTGTTTTTTTTTTTTACATTATTTTATTGGATGTCTTATAGCAGAAAGTAAAAAATATTGTTTTTTTTTTTCAAATTTGTCAGTCTTTTTTTGTTTATAGCAGGCTCTGGAGAGGGGCCAGGGATGGGGCTGAAGGAGCGGTCAAGGGCGGGGTCAGAGGTGGGGCTGAAGGGGGCCCCATCAGGTAGATTGTACGGGGCCCCATGATTTCTATCAGCGGCCCTGCATATATGGGATGTTCAACCTTGGCCCACCAGCGGCTTGCCAATCACCTTGCAGCTAACACCAAGAAGAAGGTAATAAAATGTAAATTGTGCAATAAGGTATGAAAAAACAACAGTAACTATCATTTAATTGTTCTATAAATTAGTTGTAGCTTTACTATAACACTACTGATGCTATTAAATGTCCAGAACTCTATACCCATTAACCCCTACTGTCTTCTTTGTTTGTTCACCATGTTAGTTGCATTATACATTTGTGACCTATGAAGATCCAGACTGCAGTTTCCGCTAGTAAATATTTTTATTTATACATGCATAAGGAATAGAGAACATATACAATAAAAATTGTATCTAAATATACATAAATTATTGATATTTATGTAGAAAATCATTAAAATAATGGGATAATCACAACAAAGTAATGGGGGTATTTTCCTACATAACGTTAAAGTACAACATTATGTATTATTTATTAGCTTTATAATAACCTGCAGATATTCCTGCTCTCCTGCTTTGTTTCTGTTACCGAGGTTGTCATTGTCTCTTCATCTATTTAAGCTCATAGCTCTGGTCTATTTTTGACTCTACTATCTTAATACCTTTCTAAACACTCCCTGTTCTCTTCAATACCATCACCTACATTTACAGTTTTCTCGTAAATTATACAACTGGAATGCTAGAGTACTGTAACACTCTCTTATGAGGTTTTTGTTAAGTAGACTAATGCTATTCCAATATGTTTTGAATCCTCAAAATTTATTTCTCTCTGTTCTTATACTGACGTCCCATTTTCAACAATTCAATATGCTAACATACAATCTAGCATATAAGCCACCATTGGAAAATATTCTTTTTAGTCCCTTCATCTTTATATCCATGTGGAACCTGCAGACCACTCATAATCTATACTATAGTCTTTCTATAATAACTTTGCTTCCTTCAAATGTTTGCCTTTCCCAACCTTTTTCCCTTGGGAAACCCTTGAAATAATTTTCAGGTTTCAAGGAACCTCTGCAAAAAATATTAAAGCTACAGCTCACAATACAGTGCCGTGATCAGTAAGTCATAGATATGATAGATAAAAGAATAAAGAATTTGGTTTACTTAGCATTATTTATCCTCCAAATAGAGATTTTTTTTTACCCTCCTGATCTATACGACAAAATTATCATCAATTATAGTTATGAAGTGGTCAGTGTAGTGCCCTTTTACATTGGAGGTCAGTGAAAAAGGGCTTTTTACTTTGGTAGTCAGTGGGAAAGGTGCCCCTTTCATTGGTGGTTGGTGGAGAAGGCCGCTTATGCAACGATGGTCAGTAGTAGAAGGAGCCGCTTATAGTTCATGCTGATCGGCATTCTATTAAAATGCAGCATTTGCTATTTGAATGCAAATGCATGCTTTCAAATGATAAACACATAGTTTGATTATATAAAGCTGCATTTAACCTTTTTCTGCAGTTTAAACAGGGCATACTGCCCCAAAGAAGCACAGCGCAATGTGACACAAAGTAGATCAAACACAGCTTCTGAACTGCCATGTGTATTGTGTACTGCTAAGTAAAAGTCAAAGGAGTTTTGCAGAACTACATTTGACGTACTTTCCAAACGCATATCAAATGACAGAAAACACCATTCATCAACAAGAGCCCTTACAATAATGGTCAGTGGAAAGAATTTCCTGTAACAATGGTGGTAAGTGGGAAGAATGCCCCTTACACTGGTGGACATTGGAAAGACTGCCCCCCCCCCCCCCATACAAACAGATAAAAATACAACTAGTGTCAGTATTTACTGATAGGAAAGGCTACACTAGGCCCATGCTGCTGGGTCTACCAAGTGAGGTTTGTGCCAAAACTATGCAGGTACCATCAGGTGAGAAATCATTCTGTTATTGCTCCCTGCTCAAGGAACCCCTAGCAACCTCTGAAGGAACCCTGGTTCAGAGGCCTGGTTGTTGGTAATTTCAGGGATACAGTGCTGTATAACATCTTAATTCTCAGTTGTATAATCTCTCCAAGCCAGCATGACATGATGCATGTCCAGGAAGTGAGAAAGGGGACTGGTAATCTGCCACTTCCTGCTGACCCAGAACACTATTGCAAGACTTTGGTAGAAGATGAGAGTAAATAGCATGAGAGTTAACTGACAAGTGCACACTAGCCACAGAGAATCACATTCACCACCACTATTAGATCAAGGAATAATGAACACAATAGTGTACCCAGGGATTGTGACTACCACCTGTAGACATAGACAGAGGGTCCATCATCACTAAACTGCTAAACTTCATAATTGAGCTCTGCAGCAGCCAGAGAACAAAGACCACAGTCTATCACTCCATCCACAAAATGCTATCACTCCGCCCAGAAAGCCAGCACTTCTTGAAAGAAAGAAGTGGCAATCACCTCTATAGGCAGGTGGAGACCACAGCTATAGCCACCCCTGCAGTCAAAAACCCAGATAACAAGGATAACTTGCCACAAATTTGTGACAGTGTGGAATTGTAAAGCCTCGTACACACGGGACGACAATCGTATACAACAGGTCGTACTAACGACCGTTGTATGCGATATCGATCATTCGTGTGCGCGATTAGAACAGCCGAACAAACAACGGTCGTACGTACGATCGTCGTCCCGTGTGTACGAGGCATAAGTCCGTTAACTTGCTGCACATTGTACACTTGCAGAGCACTTGAAGCACATATTTTACTTGATGCATTTCCAATTTGTAGCAAATTTGCGTAGCAAGTCTCTAGCAAGAGCAAAGTTACAGTGGTGAGTCTACAGCAAGAGCTCTGCAAGTCTACATGAAAATTCAGCCACAGTGATGTGATGACAGTTGCACACCATAATTGAACCAGAACATGCAGCAGACTTGCAGAATGTTTGCAAATAAAGTTGATCTGGAGTCATGAAATGCAGATTTGCTGCAATTGTGCAACAAACTTGTGAAGCCTGGTAAGTCTAGCAATAGCTTAGCAAGTTATTTTCCAACTTGCAACACAATTGCTTGCTATCTGGGAAATGACCACCAACAACTTTGCCATCTACAGGTGCAAACATCACAACTGCAGCCAGGGAATGACCACCCCACTTTAATATTAAGGTAACCATTGTTAATGTCACACTAAACAATGTTTTTATTTTTCAAAAATAATCCATACAGATCCACTACTTAACGGCACTGTATTCTATTTTCAAGAAATGATTTCTTTTCCCCTTCACTTGCAATTGTTTGAAACTAGCAGTGCATGTTAGTTGTGATCATGTTCACTGCTCTATGCACACTACAAATCCCATAGTCTCTAGTCCATCTCAGGACCAAGCAAGAGAGGGTGGCTTAATTCCTACATACAGCAGAACCATGGAGAACCAACGTAGCCACCCTTTAACAGGAAGTAAGACCACAGAAACAAAAACAAAGGAATTTGGAGGAGTAGATTTTTTTTTTTTTTTAAGCAAGAGTTGAATTATAATTTAAAGCCAAGAAATTCTGTATCCAAGTGATATGTAATAGTTGCTGATACAATTACATTAATGCCCTTGTTATTGGGTTTCATCCATTCCCATTTGTTGGCTCACAATATTTGGCCATACCCACCTTGCATCTTCAGAGAAGTCAGTTAAAATGGCTTCCAACTTTTGAAGTGGCATTTGCATTAATCAATGCATGGAGATTGTGAGAATTTGTAGGATTTTTGTTGTTCACCTGCCTCTTGAGGATTGACCACAAGTTCTCAATGGGATTAAGGTCTGGGGAGTTTCCTGGCCATGGACCTAAAATGTATATGTTTTGTTCCCCAAGCCACTTAAGTTATTACTTTTGCCTTATGGCAAGGTGTGCCATCATGCTGGAAAAGGCATTGTTTATCTCCAAACTGTCCTCGGATGGTTGGGAGAAGTTGCTCTTGGAGGATGTTTTTGTACCATTCTTTATTCATGGCTGTGTTCTTAGCATAGACGTGCACACAGGGTGTGCCAGGTGTGCCCGGGCACACCCTAATCACCCATAATTACCACCTATCATGGGTGACATGCATATTACTAGAACCAATCTCCTTCCCCTACCTCCTCCCTTAGCAGTTTCAGGTGCTCCCAGCTCTCAGAAGGACTGCAGGAACATCCCCAAGATGGAGCCTGCTTCCCCCTTGCTTTCTTCCAGTACAGCAATTAAGTTTGAGCAGACGGGATGCGGATTCTCCAGCCTTGTAGATCGCACCTGGCCCGCCTTCTTCTGGTGGTGTGTCACGTGTGCGCTGAGCAGAACATGTGTGTGTTTTAGCTTTATGCTAATGCTAATTGCCTGCAAATAGGCTGTGCACACGTATGGTTCTTAGGCAAAATAGTGAGTGAACCCACTCCCTTGGCTGAGAAGCAACCCCACACATGAATGTTCTCAGGGTGCTTTACTGTTGGCATGACACAGGACTGATTGTAGCTCTCACCTTTTCTTCTCCAGACAAGGTCTTTTTCCAGGTGCCTCAAACAATTGGAAAGGGGATTTATCAGAGAAAATTACTTTAACCCAGTCCTCAGCAGTCCAATCCCTGTACCTTTTGCAGAATATCAGTCTGATATTTTTCCTAGAGAGTAGGCTTCTTTGTTGCCCTTCTTGACACCAGGCTATCCTCCAAAAGTCTTCTCCTCACTGTGTGTGCCAATGTACTCACACCTGCCTGCTGCCATTCCTGAGCAAGCTCTGCACTGGTGGTGCCCCGATCCTGCAGACAAATCAACTGTAGGAGGCGGTCCTGCCGCTTCCTTGTTTTTTTATGGGATTAAGTTAATTTTCATGGCAAAGAGGGACATTGCAATTAATGGACGAGGGACAGGCTGGCCACTGCTTGGTTAAAGTGCCACTGCGCGTTTAAGTGTGGGCACTTTTAAAACGGCAATACTTCTCACGAGCGATTACATCATCATGTCCTCTCTGCTCTGCTTTTCCAGGTAACTGCTTTCACTTCTCCCTGCAACTTAAAAGCCAACCTGACTGTCTGCACACATATCTGCCTGCTGTAACCATCGGTAACTGCTTTCACTTCTCCCTGCAACTTAAAAGCCAACCTGACTGTCTGAACACATATCTGCCTGCTGTAACCATCGGTAACTGCTTTCACTTCTCCCTGCAACTTAAAAGCCAACCTGACTGTCTGCACACATATCTGCCTGCTGTAACCATCGGTAACCACTGACTAAACTCTTTGAAAAACTGGGCTACATTGCATGACTGATATCAAACACTGCCTTGTTGAAGACTTTCAAACTGTTGTTTATACTTGTCTATTGAGGTTACACTTACTTTTATTATGGTGTTCTGGCCAAGATCAAACACCTATGCAGAGTCTGTCTCTTGCTTAGCAATTTGTTTTAGGACAGAAAACCCCCCACTTTCTCCATGTGCCTTTTGATTAGCTCTAAATTGAGTAATTGTTAACCTCCCCCAACCCCATCCCAGTATAAATTCAGTTTAAGTTTTGGGACGGCTGGCGAGGGACAGGCTGGCCACTGCTTGAAGTGCCACTGCTTGTTTAAGTGTGGGCACTTTTAAAACGGCACATTAAATAAGGCACTACTTTAAAGGCAAGTACAAACATTAGCTATCTATTACCAAGTCTGTAAATTTCAACTTTTCTTTTTCATTTTTTCCCCTCTCTCTACCCTCCGACATGCTCATACTTTTCTTCTTTGCAGTAACACCCTCTCTCCTCCAACTCTCATTTCTTAACCCCCCTTCGCCACCACACAACCTATACATATCCCCCTCACTCTTGCCCTCTCAATACCACTGCACCTATCACCTCCGACTCATTCTGAGTCAACACAATACCACCACCTCCACTTCACTGCAGCGCCAGCCCTCGCTTAGGTCACACTCCCACCTTACTGCCCTCACCCTCCTACTACTCCTTATGTCTGGGGATATTGCCCTAAACCCTGGCCCTCCTCTAGCCAACTCTTACCCCCAGAAGTGGCAGTCTAGCTTCTATGACAATAGCCATAACTCCCGCTGTCTTATCTCAATTCCCCTGATTCCAAGAGTCAGCCCCCCCCTTATGTGTGCCCTCTGGAATGCCCGCTCTGTCTCCAGGAATCCAACACTTTCTCCTGTTTGTTTCAGGGTTGCAGTCATTTACCGACCCCCTGGCCCTGTGTCACGCTTTCTTGACGACTTCTCTGCATGGCTACCCTACTTCCTCTCCTCTGAAGTACCTGCCATCATCCTTGGATCGCACTGTGTCCCGGTCCCCCAGCCATTTACTGACGTTGGGACTTTGTTTGTCCTCTTTCACAACCTAAGGACCTCTGTCTCGCCCGTAAGGTCTCCCGTGTGTATTCCCCCCCCGACTGAGAACCTTAGTCCCCTTAACTCTATTCTGTCGCCCTCAATACCGATAACAGTATCTTCGATCTGACGGTGAAGACCCCCATTCTCAACCGATCTCCTCCCGGTCCCAAATCCCGTTATAGGGGTCTGTATTCCTCATCATCCTCCCACTCCCGTCATTCCACCCTCACACTGGATTCGCTCCCGACCGCGACGTCACTTCACCTCCACCACCAT
>BLSH010315167.1:103772-124578 GCA_018402905.1 Glandirana rugosa | reverse complement strand
TATAATAAAAGTGACACAGACTAAACAGAAGTGTGAAGAACAGATGTGCACTGATTAGCGGATATAATAAAAGTGACACAGACTAAACAGAAGTGTGAAGAACAGATGTGCACTGATTAGCGGCTATAATAAAAGTGACACAGACTAAACAGAAGTGTGAAGAACAGATGTGCAATGATTCACGGTTTCATTTAAAGTGACACACAGACTTTAAAGAATTTTGCAGAACAGATGTGCACTGATTCACAGTTTCATTTAAAGTGACACACAGACTTTAAATAATTGTGCAGAACAGATGTGCACTGATTCACGGTTTCATTTAAAGTGACACACACACTTTAAAGAATTTTGCAGAACAGATGTGCACTGATTCACGGTTTCATTTAAAGTGACACACAGACTTTAAATAATTGTGCAGAACAGATGTGGACTGATTCACAGTTTCATTTAAAGTGACAGACTTTAAATAAGTTTGCAGAACAGATGTTCACTTATTCCCAGTTTCATTTAAAGTGACACACACATTTTGCAGAACAGTGATATGGGTACTCCCGGCTTATTTATACTTTTTTGACACAGTTTGAAGATGATTTTAGAACAGTTCTATGGCCTCTACCGTTAATTAATACTTTTCAGACCCATTTTGAAGATGATCTCCATTTTTGCATTTTTTATGTTTTTATTTTTTTAAAAATATTTAAAGTTATTTCCCTGTCCCCATTTCTTTGTAGGTCACTTGTCCCACCCTTACCTACATTTCCTTCCTTTTGCAGACCTCTAGGACCTTCCAAGACTATTTTACAGCCTTTTTTGTGCCTAAAAGTCAGTGTCCCCATTGATTTCAATGGGGCTCCGGGTCCGGGACAAAGTTCGGGTTCTGTCCGGACCCGAACCCGGACTTTGTCCCGAAGTTCGGCCGAACCAGCAGAACCCGGACTTCTAGAAGTTCGCTCATCTCTAGTTAGGAGCCATGCTGGCCACAAGACTCTCTCCAAGACCTCGCCACTACACTCTCCCCAAAATCAGGATCCCGGGTCAGGGCCTTAGCTCCAACCCGGTGACTGTACTAGACTTTTTTCATAAATTCTATTCAGAACTATATAGCCCACATAAACAGTCCCACAAGAAATCCGTCTCAACATTCCTTGATAATATTCCTCTGCCCTCCCTGAAGATAGAACATAAACACATTCTAGAGGCTGAGATCACGGAAGGGGAGATTCTGGGGGTCATCAGGGACTTGAGATTTGTCTCAGCCCCGGGCCCAGATGGCTTGTCGGCCCCTTACTACAAAACCTTTGCTGAGACCCTCACCCCTTTCTTAACCAACCAAATTTTATAACTCAGTATCCTGGGGCCTCCCTCTGGATCCACAGCTTAACATGTCCTTTTTTTTTTTTTTTTTCAATAAGAGTTTATTGAAATCGTAAAGAGAATACAATCAATTCCGCATTTTAAAAGAAAAGCAGATACATAGACATTCGTGGTCTTTTTCATAGTATGGCATTACATTTTTCATATTGATTCAAATACATCAGGTTACTTCCAAACTGGGTCAAATCGTTACTCTAGATACAATAAGATCGTCTGGGGTACTTCATTTTCCCTTTTGTTAAGGTTTGAATGTGAGTTGTAATGGTATTAAGTATTTTATTACCTTTTGTCATAAAGGTTTTAACATCACAATTTTTATTGTGTTGTGTTGTCTCTGAGCTCGGTTCATGTTGAGAGGGTTAAAGTGGCTTATTTCATAACATCATTATATTCTTTTGACAATTTGAAGATGTACCACTTATCCCAGATTCTGTGATATTGATGTATGTTTTCTTTTTTAATGGCTAAGGTTTCTTCCATATCATGTATTGTATTCATTTTCAGTATCCACACTTTGATGGTTGCAATGTTTGGTGTTCTCCAATACAGTGGTATTAGTGTCTTTGCCGCATTCGGCATGTGTCTCGTTAGAGATCTTTTATATTTCCTATATGTCAGGTTGTTAATGTGTAGTAAACAAAGAGCCGCATCAAATTTGATATTTGTTTCAGTAATTTTAACTATCCAATCAATGACCTCTTTCCAAAATTTCTGTATCTCATGGCAAGACCACCAAATGTGAGTAAGAGTGCCAGTGTCGTTATTGCATCTCCAGCATTTATCTGATTCTGTAGGATCCCATCTTTTCAACTTTGTTGGTGTTATGTACCAATGATTTCGAATTTTAAAAGATGTTTCCTGCATGCGGGTGCTTATTGAGCATTTGTGTGTAAAGACACATGCCTTCTTCCATTGTGCTTCTGAGATTGTAATTTTTAGTTCTTTTTCCCATATTTGTTTATATTTGTCAGTGAATTCAGAGTTAGGCTGTGAGATCAATTTATATACTAGTGAGGTAGCGCCTCTCATGGGAGCTTGGTCGTGGCAGATCTTTTCAATATTTGTAAGGGGTCTTGCCATGAGGTCTTTGTTTTTGTTGTTTCTAATGAAATCATGTATTTGTATGTATGTCCACTTGTTTAAAGAGTCATCTGCTATTTTTGTTTGTAGTTGTTGAAGGGAAAGTAACTTATTGTTCCTTAGACAGTCTTGTACTAGTAGAGGTGTGTTTTTTTTTGTCCTTAGGTGGTTTATTTTTTCAGAACCCGGAGGGAATTCAGGATTCCCTGCTATCGAGGTTAATGGGCTAGTGATGGACGAGGTGTGGTGAGACACTGCAATTTTTTGGAATATTTTTAGGGTTGTATTTATTAATGGATGGTTTTTAATCCTGTGGGGATAGAATTTGGGCCTCGTCCAAGGGAGAAATTTTGTGGCGATTTTAGGGTCTAAAACTTCCAGATTGACCCAATCTTTGGTATCTGAGTGGCAATGCCAATCGACCACCCTTGTGATGTGTGTTGCATAATAATATTTTTTGAAATCTGGAAGGCCTATACCTCCTTTATCTTTGGGTAGTTTAAGCTGTTTTAATTGAATTCTGGATCTTTTGTGAGCCCATAGGAAGTTTGATTTGGCCTTAGTGAGCCTTCTGAAGAAATCTTGGGGTAGATCAATCGGAAGTGCGTGAAACATATAAAGTAGTCTAGGCAGGACAGTCATTTTTAATATGGCGGCTCTTCCGAACCATGAAAATTGTTTTTGATTCCAATTCTTCAGATCGCTTTCAATTTTTTTAAGTAGTGTGGAGAAATTGTGTTGGTATAAGTCCTTAATATTTCTTGTTAATCTAATTCCTAGATATTTAAGGGAATTTTCTTCCCATCTATATGGGCAATTGCGTTTAGTAAGTAATTCTATATTCTTTAAAAGTGAGAGGTTCATAGCTTCCGACTTGCTGTTATTTATTTTGAAATTGGAAATGTATCTGAATTGTCGGAATACCTCATTTAGATTTGGGATAGAGATGTGTGGTTGAGTAATAAAAAATAGCAAGTCTTCCGCATATGCTGCCACTTTGAACTCTCTGTGGTGTATGTTAGGTCCATGAATATTTTTATTTTTATTAATTGATCTTATTAAGGGTTCTAAAGTTAAAATAAACAGTAGTGGGGATAGTGGGCAGCCCTGTCTAGTGCCATTTTTGATTTGGATGGGTTTTGACAGTTGATTATTTATCTTGATTTTTGCTGTAGGGTTGTTGTAAATAGATTTTATCCAGGTCATCATTTTTTCACCAAGGCCTACGTGTTCACAAGTCGCAAAAATATAATCCCACGCTACTCTATCGAATGCCTTCTCCGCGTCTGTTGACAGGAGAAGGCACTCGATTTTTTCGGCATGGATGTTATGTATTAAATTTAGAGACTTGATGATGTTATCTTTTGCCTCATGTCCTGGCATGAAGCCTACTTGTTCAGGTCCTATTATTTTGGATAGTAGGGGTCTTAATCTGTTAGCAATGATCTTTGTCAGCAGTTTTAAATCTAAGTTTAATAGAGATATTGGCCTATAGTTGGTGCATTTTTTTTGGTCTTTGTCTGGTTTTGGGATAACAGTGATTTGTGCTGACAAGAAGTCTTGGGATGTTGAAACATTTTTGTTGAGGTAATTAAGGGCTTCTGAGAGTGGTTGGGCTAATAAAGATTCAAAGGTTTTGTAGTATTGAGATGTTAGGCCATCTGGACCCGGACTTTTGCCCGTTTTGAGGTTTTGTATAGCTTCTGTAATCTCTTCTAGTGAGATATCTTTTTCCAAGTTTTGGATTTCTCTTTCGGTGATCTTGGGTAGGTTACTTTGCTATTTTTGTCTCCGAATTCATAGTAAATTGATTTTTTAAGGAATAGGGATCTTCTGGTCTTTTTTGTTTAGGAGGGATTGGAGCTCTTTTCTCGTGTTGGTTAGGTGTTGCTCTATTTCTATCGCTTGTGATTGCTTATGTAATCTTTCTAGATGGTTAATTTTTGTTATTAGCTTGGCGATTTGAATTTCTCTTTCTTTTTTCTTTCTTGCTCCCCATTTAATGAAGTCACCTCTTAGTACACATTTATGTGCGTTTCTGGTATACCTCTTATCCTAATATTTTTCCTTCTCCCCCTGTTATTTAGGTCTTCTACTTGTCTGTTTAAGTTGATTAGATGAAGGGAGTGTGTGGAGGTTACCTGGTCTAGTCTTTTGATTGCTCTATCTCTTTGTTACCCTGATTTTTCATTGGACGCGAATTGTTCAGTTAGGACCAGTATGTCCGCTTTAAGGTCTGTGATTGCAGAAGAAAAAGATTTCTTTATGTCTGCCGCAATTTCCGTCATGTCTCCAAAAGTTAGTGGTTGGTCATGGCTTGTTGATGGTCTCATTGGTCTGTCAGATGCGGCCAAAGATTCCTCATCAAAATCCTCCTCATCAGTATATTCATGTGATGGAGGTTTGTTCGTCATGTTCCTGCCTTTTTGTGTTTGGTTTTTGAAAATGTCTGCAATGTCCGGGCAGGAGGAGCCTGTTAGGGAACGCTGGTATCTTGTTTGTGAGCTTGTTTGTGAACTTGTTCTTTGGGGTTTACCCATTTTGAAATAATTTCCCAACTTATATGTCTAGACTGTGTGGTGACCTATGACAAGGGATTAATAATCTGTCATTATCATATATTCAGTATGTTAGTTTTATAAATCTTGTTTTTTGGTAGAGGCAGTTTCTTATTTCTTCATTTGATATTTTCTTGTTTAAGTTCTTTGACTTTAATTGTAACCGGTATTTTCCTCTTTAATTATCAATAACTTTTATTGGGAGTGCCAAGATGGCTTCCTCAGTAGTTTAATTGGTGGAGGCTCTGGGTGTGCCAAGATGGCCGCCGTTAGCGATAACTTCCGGTTTTACAATAAAGTGTTTATAAAACTCTTCTCTGCTAAATTAATGTCTTTTTAGGTGTTATTAGTTATTAGAAAAGTTTCTTCTAGTGTCTCTTTGAGCTAATCGTGATGTTTATGCGCCTTTTTCCGGCTAGTGAGCGGTGTCCGGCGGTAGGCCTCAGTAGGCCTTCAGTGAGCCTGGGAGCTCTGGTATGGACCGGCCGCCGGGTCGTTTCTCTGGCCGGGGATATTGGCGGGTATGTTGGCGGGTATGTTGGGTCTGTCAGTCCGGTAAGTGTGTGGAGGGTTTTTGGTAGGCTTCCGCCTGCTAGCTTACCGGTCTTACTGTTGGTGACCCGGAGCCGCGCTAGCTCGTTCCCGCGTCCTCCCGCTTCTTGATCCGATGTCCGAACGGCTTGGGATTAGTCTCAATAGAGAGAAATCTGTTTGAGGCGTCTGTATATATGATGGATTCGTCTCCTTTTTTGTTTCTTAGCCCTGATTCTTGTGGATACTGTACTGTGTGTCCAGAGCTTGCTCGAGACACGTCCGTTGCCTCGAGCCACAAGCCACGCCCCCGTCCTTTATCAGGATTATACCAAAACCAGATAAGAACCCGGAGGAATTGGGTAACTGTAGATTGATTTAATTAATTAACAATGACATTAACATTTTGACAAAAATTATGGCATATAGGTTAGCATCATTTATTAATACCTATATACATAAGGACCAGGTTGGCTTTATTCCATGATGCCAGGGGCCTGATCAAATCCGCAGAGCCATTGATCTGATATCCATTCTACAGTCCAATTGGGAAGGAGGCTCTAAACAAAAAGGTTTGATCTTATCATTAGATCTCCAAAAAGCATTTGACTCGGTCTCATGGCCGTACCTTTTTACACTTTTAGAGAGATGGGGGTTTGGACAACGCTTCTTGAGCATCATCAAAACCCTCTACTCAACACCCACAGCACGAATAAGGCTTTTATTCTAAACCAATTACCATAGCTAAAGGTACGAGACAGGGTTGTCCCCTGCCTCCCCTAATTTTCGCAATAGCTATTGAAACGTTAGCTATAGCGATACGCCAAAACCCAGGCATCCAGGGAGTGACTTGTGGGGACAGGATTCACAAATGCGGTCTCTTTGCAGATGACATTCTCTTGTTTATTACCTCCCCCCACACTTCTCTCCCCAACTTAAGCCACACATTGGAAGCATTCGCAGACGTCTCAGGACTCAAAGTGAATTACACCAAATCATATGCAATGAACATTTCACTTACACCTGAGGTAGCTACCTCCCTACAACGATCTTTTCCATACCAGTGGAATGAAACTTCCACCAAATATTTAGGAATTAATCTCACGAATAAGTTTGAAGACTTGTACTCCAACAATCCCCCCCCCCATGTTTCGAAAACTCGAGAATGATTTGAAGGCCTGGTCAAATAGAGGACTCTCTTGGTTGGGTAGAATTAACGCTGTAAAAATGACGCTCTTACCACGTTTACTATATCTATTCCGAGCTCTTCCGGTAAAAATCAGAAAAGACCATCTAAAGACCTTTCAGAGCAAGAACCTCAGATTCGTCTGGGGAAACTCAGGTTATAGATTCCCTCAATTTTTTTTATACCGACACAGGAAAAAGGGAGGACTAGGGCTTCCAGCCCTCCTAAAATATTATCAAGCAGCCAGATTAGCTCAATTCTCCCTAGTCTACATGAGGGGCGAAAGACCTGACTGGATCCAAATCGAGAGGCAGGCAGTCCCAAATAATACACTAGATTTTCTCCTTTGGACACCACCAAAAAAAAGACCCCCGGTGCTATCTCCCACCTTATCACACTCATTCTCCCTATGAGAATCTCTGCGGAATCACCCAGAGCTTATTTCCTCCTTGAAACCCCTGATGCACATTTTTCACAACCCTGACTTTCCTCCTGGTCTTAACATAACAGCGTTCAAGTGGTGGCAGGACAAGGGGCTGTACTGTATAGGGCACTTCTTCACTACATCAGGTCCCCTGTCTCTTAGTCAGTGTATAAGCAAATTAGACCTCCCAAATTCTGAGAGGTTCAGATTCCAACAAATCCACCATTTCCTGCAGAAAATCTGGAAAAACAAACCCCTCCTGCCCAGTTTCACGACCTATGAGATGTGGTGTGACCAAGCCATGAAACAGTAGGGTGGCATTTCGGTAATATACAACTCTCTAACACAGCAAGGGATGAAAGCCACCTATATGAATCGATGGGAGGAGGATCTCCAGTTCTCCTGGGACTTGGAGACATGGCATTCAGCCCTTTCAGACTCTTTCCGAATCATATTAAATACCACTCTTATAGAGGCCAGTATTAAAGTGATAATTAGGTGGTACCTTACTCCAATTAAGTTAGCTTCAATCTATCTCACAGCTGACCCAAGATGTTTCAGAGGTTGCTTACTCCAGGGATCCATGGCCCACATTTGGTGGGAATGTCCAAGGATTCACCCTTTCTGGAGAAAAACTTTCAACCTCATTGATAGGTTAGTCAGTAGCCAGGTGCCCAGGTCTCCAGAGATAGCACTCCTCAACACCCTCATTCCGAATCTACCCAAGTCTAAGGGAAAATTAGTACAATTTATACTTCTCGGGGCCAAACTCACTATAGCAAAATCCTGGAAAAAGTCAAAAATTTCCTTTGCAGCAGCAATACGTAAAATCTCTTGGATCATGTCTCAGGAGAAACTATCCAGCATCCTCTCAGACACAATTGGGAGGTTCGAGGTTACCTGGGAACCTTGAGCAACTTTCGTGGGTATCTCCTTTACTCCAGCTGTGACTCGGACATCGGGTGCGAGTGCCCTGAACTAATTCTGGGTGCTCCTCAGCGTCGATTCTGTTCTTCTCTCCTCTTTTCTCTTTCTGCTCTGTCTGGTATCACAACTTTGTCTTACTTAGATCCAACTATAATGGTTAATAAATGGGTAATCTCCTTCAGAATGACCTTGGAACATATCCTACCCTTCAAACATTTGCAGTGGTGGGAGAGGATTGGTGTCCCTGATCACATCCGGAGGGTGTTGGCTCCCCCGTCTTGGCACAGTACGTTCCCAGCTTGGGGTGCCGGGAAAATGGGGGGCTGAACCCAAAGCAGAGGATTCTCCCATGAGATCCTCCGCCACTCCATTCCTTACACATAGAAAAGTCTAGCAGGTTAAAGGATCAGCACCCTCCCTAGTAAATAATAGGGGTAATACGGTCCCCTCCTACAGTAACAATTAGCAGGTATAGGAGATGCTGAATGGGGAATTAAGGTTCTAGCACTCCCATCTATATGTTGTTTTTTTCTGTTGATAAATGTGTTATATATATTGGAGACCAATAAGTTAACGACATGAAGTTCAACATACAGTGTAAGTCGTAAAGTTGGAATCCAGACTGTTTTTATGTTATGCAATGACAATGTACGATCTCTCCTTTGTATTTGTTTAAAAAATCAATAAACACATTGAAAATAGAAAATAAAAGCTGCATAAATTCCAAAAAATGTCCCTTAGTTTGTAGACGCTATAACTTTTGCGCAAACCAATAAATATACGCTTATGGATTTTTTTTTTTTATACCCGAGACATGTGGCTGTATGCATTTTGGTAAAAATGTATGACTAAAATTGAGTTTATTGTATTTTTTTAATAACAACATTTGAAAACTTTTTTTAAAAAATTTTCGCAAATTTCATTTGGGTACAGCATTGCATTACCGTGCACTTACCAGTTAAAGCAGCGCAATGCCAAATTGTAAAAAGTGCCCTGGTCATTAAGGGTGTAAATCCTTTCTGGGCTGAAGTGGTTAATGTAGGTAATAATACTAAATAATATTACAGGACACCCTGAGCATCCTTTTGTAATGCAAATAGTTTGTTTGGGTCAGCTTGGCCCAAAGAAATTAAAGTGAAAATCAAGGCTGAATTCTACTTAAAACTAATCTCTTTTAGGCTGTGATGGGTGATAACAACGTTACAATAAAAAAATATTTGATGACAAATGTCTCAGGTTTGGCACATCAATTGAAATTTCCATGCATGTTGGTGAGAAATTTGCTTTAAGTCTATAAATTGTATCCTTGGTCCTGCCATTAGAAAGTAATGAATGTTACATGTATATGCAGTATATGCAGTCCATATTGTATACTGTATGTACCTGCCACTAAATGCAGCTTGTCACTTGTCACGTCACCTGCTTTCAGATGCAGCTTGCCACGTCACCTGCTTTCAGATGCACCTTTTCACGTCACCTGCCACCAGATGCAGCTTGTCACTTGCCACATCGCCTGCCACCATATGCGGATTGTCACTTGCCACATTGCCTTCCACCAGATGCGGATTGTCACTTGCCACTTTGGCTGCTACCAGATGTGGATTGTCACTATCCTGCCACCAGCTGAAGCTTCCTACTGTTGCCTGCCACCAAAAAATGCAGTGACAGCAGAGAAAGAGGCTTCTCTCTCCAGCTTTCAGGACATGTGCAATGGCTTGGTCCCAGAGTGAGGGCGGGCAATGAGATATGATGTAATCTCTCTGCTGCCCATGGCTGCACAGTGAGGGTGGAACTGCGATGAGGCAGGGCTACCCATAGGCTCTCTCACCTGCCACCCACTGTGTAGAGGCCTGGCTGCAGAGAGGCCACGGCCCAGTGGTTGGGGACCCCCACTTTAGCATTTTCATTTGTCTAGTTCCATGAACATTATCTGGAGAGAGAGCTATTTTTACCCTTGAGCAAAACATAATGATACTGTCTTAATACTCACTGTAAAGTGGTTGTCAAGGCTTGAGGGGAAAAAAAAACACCTGCAAGAGAAAGGCATAATGAGCTAATATGCATCACATACTAGCTCACATGGCCCAGTCGGGTTGTTTATTCACTGTGCATGTGCCAATGACGTCGGCACATGCAGATACAGGGAATATATCCTAAACGATGCAAGTTTAGGAGATATTCCCGGAACCTTATTATAGGCTTACCTGTAGTTTAAAGTGGTTGTCATGACTTGACGACAACTTTAAAAGCTACTTTGTGTTTTTGTCTTCAGTTAGGCTTGTTTCTGAGCTGATGGAGGTTAAATCATTTCCATACTTCTCTTTTTGACAATGGAACAGAGCACAAAAATCGCTCGTAGGTGTGAATGATGAGCCAGGCAGGGAGCTGGCTCTAAAAAGACATACCATAGGATCTTTAGGCAGTGCAATATGCTGGATCTTGATTATGTATTTCGGTACCTGGTGCCAAAAGGAGGAGATCTTTTGATAGGTCCATAGTCTGTGGTAGAGAGAAGGCCTGGACGCAGTGCACCAAGGGCAAGATGAGAGAGATGAATCCTCTGAACTGTGGCGGAATGGAACATATGCTCGGTGGGCGATTTTGAATTGGGTTTCTCGCCAGTTTTCACTGATCATTAGTGAGCGAGCTCTTTGGTACCCGGCTAAGATCTGTGCTGGTGCTTCTTGGTGATCAAGGATGGATGACCAGGGGTGGAAAGGGACTAAAGAGTACTTGGAGACCTGGTGCATGATGAGGTTGGAGTAGATCCCTGATATAGAGTACTGGCCTCTGGTTAGCAGAACATCAATAAAAGATAGTTGGCAAGGATTTTGACATAAACTGAAGCAGGATTTGAGGTAGCTCGACAGCTGGTAATACTAAAAAAACTGAGAAGATGGTATGGAGTATTTATTTGTCAGTCCCGAGAAAGGTCTGATGGCACCCTGTGTAGGATTGATAGCATGGAGGGCAGTCTTAAGGCTGAGAGAGGACCATTGGGCAAAAATGTCTCTGTAGAGGAAGGGAACATTGGGTTGCCTAGTATGGGCAAGTGGCGAGAAATGTTGAAGGGTAAACCCAGGAGTCTCCACACCTCCCTACAGGCAAGGAGAGTGTCCTTGATTAGTAAATTAGCCCTCAAAGGGGGTGGTAGAGCACTTAGCTTAACAGAGCTGAGCGGAAGGTTTGGTTGTCGATCGAGACACTGCTGATCCCTGACGGGGAGTTAAGGTTTCCAGAGAGTGGTTCTATGAGTAGAGATGAGAGGGGGCAACCTTGGTGTGTGCCTTTAATCAGTGGTATGTCAGGGGACATAAAGTTGGGGGTGAAAAGATGGGCAGTAGGGGATGTGTACATCTTTTGGACAAAATCCAGGATGGGGCCTGACATGCCAAAGACTTTCTTGACCATGAACAGCCAGGAGAAGCTAATATTATCAAAAGCCTTTTTCGGCATCAAGTGATACAATGGCTGTGTTATGGTCAGGGTGAGTTCTGGTATATTCAAGAGCCAGGAGGACTTTACGGATATTAAGGGTAGCTGAATGCCCCAGAACAAAGCCCGATTGTGCATGGTAGAGGAGCGACGGAAGAAGGCGTGCGAGACGTTATGCAACGATTTTGGGCAGGATTTTAGCATAAACATTAATGAGGGATATGGGTCTGTAGGAACCAAGGAGAAGAGGATCTTTACTCTTTTTGGCTATAAGTTTGATGTAGGCTTGGGAGCCAGAAGGAAAATACGGACCTTCAGCCTAAATTGTCCTGTAGACATGGGATAGGGTTCGGGGATGAATTCCAATGTTGGTTTGTAGAATTCAGCAGATAGCCCATCAGGGCCGGGAGCTTTCCCTGTAGTGAAAGATTTAATGGTTAAGCGGATATCCTCAGAAGTTATGGGGGCATTTTGAGTCTCTATTTGCTTGAGAGAGTGGGCAATTTAGTTTAGATGCCATTTCTATATCTTTAGGGTCTTCAAAGTAGAGGGAGGTGTAGTAATTGGCAAGGAGGGAGCTGATCTCAGAGGGTGTTGTGACAATATTTCCATTGGGAGCTCGAAAGGCTCTGATATGGGTTGGTGGGTGGTGACCGGAACAAAGTTTAGCTAGGAGCTTGCCAGCTTTATTACCATACTGGTGGTAAAGGAGGGCAGAGTAAGATTGCCTGGTGAGTTCCTGCTGCGTAGACCAGTGATCAAAAGCACTTTTAGCTTCTTGCCAGCCCAGCGTGTTGGCTGGGATACGGTATAGTGTCAAGGCCTGATGAGCTAGGTGAAGAGAGTCACTGGCCAGAAAGTAACATGTATGTGATTGTTTTTTAAATTGCAAGGTGTATGCAATAATGCAGCCTCTGAGAAAGGCTTTCTCTGCTTCCCAAAACAAATTGGGGGAGGAGAGATGGGCCCCATTGGTTTCGATGTATTCAGCCCAAGCAGCATGCATGGTCCTCTTAAAATCCTTGCTGTTGGCCAAAAAGGACGGGAAAGCGCCAGGTATTCACTGTACGGGGAGCAGTGATTCCCATGACCTGGATGGTGATGGGAGAATGGTCCGAGATTACCATATCCTCAATGGACGAAGAGGATACTAGGGGGAGTATACTCGCAGAGCAGAAGAAGTAGCCGATGCAAGAGAATGAATTATGGGGGTGGGATAAAAAAGTATATTATCTGTCGGTGGGGTGCACAGTGCGCCAGATGTCTGTGAGATGTAGCATGATGATCGATTGAGCTAGAGGCATGGGGGTGTCAGCTAGGGGGAGTCGTTAAGGTAGCCTGGGGTGCGGTCTTCGGTCAGATGCATCACTGAATTAAAGTCCCACCCCAAGAAGATGGAGAGATTCAGGGACTTGTAGGACCCATGATGTGAGGTCCTGAAAGAAAGACTGTCCCGGGGAGTTGATAGCATATACATTTGAGATGTCACGATCAGCAATCGTAAGGTGGAGACTAAGTCTGCGACCAACTGAATCTGCCTCGATGGCTTGAACTGTGTGGGGAAGATTTTTATGAAGTGGAATGGCTATGCCAGCTTTGTTGCCCACTGCTGGAGAGCCATAGACCTTGCCTACCAGAGCTTACAGAGGTGCGACAGACAACATCTGTTATCAAAGGCTTCAAGTGCCTCAAATGTGTATACGCTTGTGAGGGGAGCGTAACCACTTGACATTCCAAGATATTACCTTCAAGTGATCCCCAGCATCCAAAGGAGCCATAGCTGCAGTGAATAGATGAGTAGAGGTATCCCGAGCAGGGGTGAGGCCACCACAGAGATGGCCCCCTCAGATCCGGTATCACTGTGACTCCTGTAGATTCCTGAGAGAGATAAATAGCTACAAGCAACAAAAAACAACCGGATGGGTAAGATAACATAAAACAGGAGGCTAAATCTCCAAAAACATATCAGGGACTTCACTTTTTTTTCCCATGGAGCACCCTTTCATGAGACCCCCGCCAAGGGTGTCTCCTCACATTACCTGAGTATGCAGTCACTCCGAGGGGGGAGGGGGTTAGGGAGGGTAAGAGCGGGAGGGGGATATGGAGATGAGGGGAGGGAGAGAGGGGGAATGGTAAGGGAGGAGGAAAAAGGGGACCTGTGGTTAGGCAGGATAACCTGGACCATGAGGTCAAGGCATTAATACCGGCTACAAACATCGTCAGTGCAATCAGTCTGAGGAAGAGTAATAAACTTGGGAGGCCAGGGCCAAACTCAATGGAGGCATCGCCCTGGCTGAAACTTAGTTTGTAGACTCTCCGCATTGGGAGTTACATCCAGATAAGTAGAAAGGAAACACTGAATCCTAGGGGGGGAGACCAAACCGAAGGAGGTAGCTGGGGTTCAGGATTAACGGTGGACAGGATGATCATCAGGGAGACCAAAGTGAACCCTCTTCACTGGTGATTTCTGAGGGCTCTGCTGTTTTTTGGAGGATAGACCCGGCTTCCTGGGGAGAGGTGGTCCATGTGAGGAAGAGGGAGACTCCTGTTCCATATAAGAAGGTTGTGTGTTGTTGACATCGTTTCCAGGTTCTGGTGGGGAGGTGAAGGATAGACACTCTCCTGTGGCAGGTTGGATTGCAGGATCACTGGGTAGGCCAGGCTGAACTTCACATGGTTGTTGTGGAGCATGGAACAGACTGCTGAGAAGGCCTTGCGTTTCAGCATGACTTTGATGGAGTAGTCAGCAAAGAGTAATAATGGATAGTCATCTATTGCCAGATTGCCTGTTTATCCACATAATTAAGGTACCTAACAATCACTGTCTGGGTCTGGAGCATGTTTCAGGTGGCTGACCTATACGGTGGGCGCGTTCCACTATGCAAGGGGTGTGCAGGCCTAGCTGTTTCAGAATAGTAGTGGAGCATGTGGTAGCAAGCGAGGAACGTGTATATGACTCTGATGGGCCAATAATGCACATATTGTTGCTTCTGGACCTATTTTCTAGGTTGTCCACTTTCTCCTGGAGGTCTTTCTGTATAGTAGGGATGAGCTTGATGTTTGGGTCGAAGGTGAGTTCGACTCGAACATCGGGTGTTCGATCGTCCGGGTTTTCCCAAACATTATGAGGCATTTGTGGCAACGTTCTGCGCCCCATAATGCTTTCAAGTGGTGGCAGACTTTCTCCCGCTGATTGGCCAAAGCATGCCCATGACCTGCATGCTTTGGCCAATCAGCGGGTGGCCTGTTGTGAGAGCTTTGATTGGCTAAAGGCAGGGTGCCTTTAGCCAATCACTGCACAGCATCCTCAATCCACGCCCCAAACTATATAAAGCCGCTTGCACAGTGGCTCTATGTAGTGTGTTGGCGGTGGTGTTAGACAGATAGCTTAGGTTCCAGTTTAGCTAGGTAGCTTTCTAACCTGTGTTAAAAAATAGAGAAAAATACAAAAGATAGTTAGCTAACTAGATAGGGAGAAATATAAAATCTATCTTTCAGTTAGTACAGACAGGTTAGTGTAGGGAAAAAAATACATTCTATGTATATATATATATATATATATATATATATATATATATATATATATACACACACGCACTGTGTACTATATATCAGTGTACTTAGAAAATAATAATAAAATATTCAGCGCACACAGTGTCAACACTGAGACTAATAATGATTGCACGCCAAGCACAAAAAAGGCAATTCATAAACCCTCTGTAAATGTCAATTTGTAAGAAATGTGCAGCGCAAAACATAAAGTCTCTTCAGATACTGTAGAGTAGTTTTCAAATGTTCATAAAGCATGAATAAACGATCTCCATCATTATGAGGAAGAAGACAGCATATCCCAGTGGTGAAGGTGCCTCATAATATAAAACATGCAGGTGAACGCAAACTGTGAATCCTGTCACCAAGAGTACTTCCAGCCTCTCACCTTATTTACTCGACCCGTGAGGGTCACACAGCTTATAATATCCCTGTGGCAGGATCATTAGATCTGATGTTTGAGCTCATTCAGGGCACATTTCAGGAAAGCCGTCCCAGAGGTATTTATGCAAATGAAACAGATGAACAAATCTAGTGCTCTCCGTATGGTTAAAACACTCTTATTTATTGACAAAAAATTACTAACTATTCAAGCACCTCCACTGGTGCTAGCAAAAAGATGTTTACATGTAAACCCGGAAAGAGCAGCGGTGAATGATGACGATTGACGTGGCTTCAACTCCGTACGCGTTACGTCCGGTGGGCGTGGACTTCTTCAGCGTGAGGTGTAGCCCGTCTAACGTCCCTTTCATATATAGCGTCATCTCCTACTAATCACACAGCTGCTCCCAATGACAGGCCAGCACAATCATAGGAATATGGTGACAAAGGCGGAACCGGAAATACCATCAGGGATCGTGGCGGAAGAGGTATATGCGTTCCACCTCCGTGGATGATGCCTACAAACCTGCCCCTTCCTGCTGTAAACTTTTTAGCCCCGAGGAATCACCATGGGAACGGCGAACACAACGTCCGCTCATCCCATGTGATACACACGTCCAGGTCCGCCCCCATAGTCTTCTGTCCCCGGAAGAGGGGAAGATTTTTTAAATAGCCTTTCTGTTGAAATCTATCAGCTAATATTTGAGATTGTACAACAAAATCATCCTCAGAAGAACAGTTTCGTCGTAATCGAATGAACTGTCATCCCCAGAAGAAAGGCTATTTAAAAAATACCATAGAGGAAGAGATTAAAAAAGTCCATGAGATGGACCGTAACTCTATCATCACACGACAGAATAACCAAAGTAAATCTACCTCCAGTATGGAATATAGGATGGTCCTTAATTACAATGTCCAATATAAATCTTTTGAAAAAATAATTCAGAGACATTGGTCCATATTGAAGGGTGACAGAGTATTAGGCCCAACCCTTCCAGAACGTCCGGGCTTTATATACAAAAAAGCACCCAATCTACGGGACATCTTAGCACCAGGAGTGGTCGATCCTCCCAAAAATCAGGAGAACAAGTTGTTCTCATTCCTGGCTGGTTTTTATGCATGCGGCAGATGTGCCGCATGCAAGGGAGCCAGATGGAACACCAAAAAGCGAAAGGAGTTTGTGTCTTTCACCACAAATAAAAATATGACATTAAGGATCTAATTACATGTAGCACTAAAGGGGTAGTATACATGTGAGAATGCCCATGCGGCCTACAATATGTGGGTCGCACCTCAAGAGCCTTACATGTCAGGATTGCCGAACATGTTAATAATATCATAAAAGGGCGTATTACCCATAGTGTATCAAAACACTTCAAATTATGTCATCATAAAGATCCTAGAGGCCTCAAATTTTGGGGAATAGAGAAAGTGCCACATCATTGGAGAGGAGGTAACTTTATTCGACATTTGAGCCGCAGGGAATCCTATTGGATTTATGAGATGGGGGTTCTCAAACCTGCCGGCTTAAATGTCGAATTTGATCTCAATTGCTTCATTTCAGACAGATAACAATTATGGATTATCAAAAAATTACCTGTATTACTGAAGCTGATATTTTTTCTGGTCTGCATAATAATTTCTGTCGGTTCTTATGTTTTTATTTTTCATTTTAATTTTATTTTATTTTTGAACATTTTTCAGAGATGAAAGTTTGTTTCTATTTGTCTTTGCAAATTTATGTTTGTTTTTCTTTGATTGGATTACACGATTTTACCTGGGGTAGTATTGTGTTTAGACAATTGTATAGGGCAGCGGTGAATGGGATGATTACATGGTTTCAGGCCCAATATATGTTGGACCCAATTTTTTAGGATCATGGGTATCCGTTTAATTTTTAATTTTAACTTTTTGATTTAATGTGGGAGCCCCTGGAGGGCTTCTCGCAGTATTGTTTGAAGGTTTTATTGACCCCAATTGGGTTGCTTATAATAAAGTTTATAATTACTCTGGTTACATTGACCCTAATGGGTTAATTACTGGGTAATTTCATTTAAACAATTTTTTATCTCAGCAGTTATAAATAAGATAGATAACTGACTATAATAATACCCAAGCATGGGGGGATATTACATTTTATTATTATTGTATTCTCTTATTTTTTTATGGCCAGTACATACCACTGAGAAATGACACTTATTGAATCCCTCTTCCGGGGACAGGAGACTATGGGGGTGGACCTGGACGTGTGTATCACATGGGATGGGCAGACGTTGTGTTCGCCGTTCCCATGGTGATTCCTCGGGGCTACGAAGTTTACAACAGGAAGGGGCAGGTTTGTAGGCGTCATCCACGGAGGTGGAACACATATACCTCTTCCGCTACGATCCCTGATGGTATTTCCGGTTCCGCCTTCGTCACCATATTCCTATGATTGTGCTGGCCTGTCATTGGGAGCAGCTGTGTGATAAGTAGGAGATGACGCTATATATGAAAGGGACATTAGACAGGCTACACCTCACACTGAAGAAGTCCACGGCCACCGGACATAACGCGTACGGAGTTGAAGCCACGTCAATCGTCATCATTCACCGCTGCCCTTTCCGGGTTTACATGTAAACATCTTTTTACTAGCACCAGTGGAGGTGCTTGAATAGTGAGTAATTTTTTGTCAATAAATAAGAGTGTTTTAACCATACGGAGAGCACTAGATTTGTTCATCTGTTTCATTTGCATAAATACCTCTGGGACGGCTTTCCTGAAATGTGCTCTGAATGAGCTCAAACATCAGATTGAATGATCCTGACACAGGGATATTATAAGCTGTGTGACCCTCACGGGTCGAGTAAATAAGGTGAGAGGCTGGAAGTACTCTTGGTGACAGGATTCACAGTTTGCGTTCACCTGCATGTTTTATATTATGAGGCACCTTCACCACTGGGATATGCTGTCTTCTTCCTCATAATGATGGAGATCGTTTATTCATGCTTTATGAACATTTGAAAACTACTCTACAGTATCTGAAGAGACTTTATGTTTTGCGCTGTATATATCAGTGTACACTGTACATTACATACAATATATAGTACACATGACGTGGTGTATTAATATATATACAACCTGGTATATATATATATATATATATATATATATATACACACACACACACACACAGCGACCTTTTTTACATTTGTTGTTTACAAGTTAAAATCAGGGGTTTTTTTTTATAGAAAATTACTTAGAACCCCCAAACATTATATATATATTTTTCAAACACCCTAGAGCAGTGGTTCTTAACTCCTGACCTCGGGACCCACCAACAGGCCAGATTTTAAGTATTACCTTGGTGAGAAGGAGACTAGAATACTGCAATCACTGATCAGAAAATTATATCACCTGTGATGCATTTCAGTTATCCTGCAAACCTGGCTTGTTAGTGAGTCCCGAGGACAAGAGTTGAGAAGCACTGCCCTAGAGAATAAAATGGCGATCATTGCAATACTTTTTTTCACACGGTAGTTGCGCATCGATCTTTCAAGCACTTTTTTTTTTTTTAGTTAAAAAATAAGACAACAGTAAAGTTAGCCCAATTTTTTGTATATTGTGAAAGAGGATGTTACGCCGAGTAAATAGATACCATACATGTTACGGTTGAAAATTGCACACACTCACGGAATGGCAACAAAGTCCGGTACTTAAAAATTTCGATAGGCAACGCTTTAAAATTTTTTAATGGTTACCAGGTTAGAGGTGCAGAGGAGGTCTTTTGCTAGAATTATTGCTCAAACTTTGGCGATCACGGCGATACCTCACATGTGTGGTTTGAACACCGTTTTCATATGCGGGCGCGACTGACGTATGCGGTTTCTTTGCTGCACGAGCTCGCGGGGATGGTAGTGCTTTAAATTTTTTTTTTTTATTGTATTTTTTCTTTTAACACTGTTCCTTTAAAAAAAAAATCTGATCACTTTTATTGCTATCACAAGGAATGTAAACATCCCTTGTGATAGTAATATATGGTGGCAGGTACTCTTTATGGAGGGTCTAAAAGACCCCCCATCCCTCCTTTACAATTCACAGTATTCAGATCGCCAAAAACGGCGATTATGAATACTGTCATTTTTTTAAAACCAGAAGTGACATTGTAACGTTGCTTCCAGAAATGTACAAAGGAGTCTTGATTGAAGCTGATTCCGGCTTCCACAGGGACTCCACACAGGCGGCGGATGTGATGGATCGAAGAGTGGTGGACAGTGGCGGGAGGGGGGGATGTCCCCTCCCGCTGCCTGGCATAACGACCGAGCGGCTTCCGAGCCGGACCGGCTGTTATCAATGGATAGCCAGCTGCCTGCTCTAAAAAAACGGTACCAGGGTATAGCCTGTAGCTGCAGACTATACCCTGATACTTCCACTTAAATCAGCCACAGTGATTCGCGTTAAGTGGTTACACTAATTTACAACAGCAGGGCCCATTCCTGCGCCCAATAAAAGTAACTGCAAGGGGTTACAGTGCTCTGGCACCGACAACACCCAAGGCCCAATTTTTCACCACCTGTTTGACTGGGGCATGTCATCACAATTTTTAACCACTTAATGTGAATCGCCGTTTATAAACGGCGGCAGCTTTAAGTGAATGTATTGGGGTATAGCCTGCAGCTATAGGCTATACCCAGATATTGTTTTTTAGAGCAGGGGGCTGACTACCCACTGATAATGGCCGATCCGGCTCGGAAACCGCTCTTCTCCGGTCTCTTGTCCCACCAGGAGACCGGAGCTCCGATCCGACACTTCTGGCCGCTGTGTGGAGTCCCTATGGAAACCGGAATCCGCTTCAATCAGGACTCCTTCGTACATTTCCGGAAGTAACGTCACTTCTGGTTTACTCAGCGGCAAACGGCGCCGGTTTTAAAACAATGACAGTACAGGCAGCAGGCGCATGCGCGGCTGCTCCAGGATGGCGGCTTAGTCCGGAGCTCCGCACCATCTCCAGACCTCACAGCCCCGGGAGGACAAATACAGCCCAGCGACCCCAGAGGTGAGGTCGCGTACGCGGACGACGGACATGACAGTAACAAAATTTTGGCCGCGGCAAACGGCGACTCATTTGGTCTTCACTGCAATGAAGGCCTTTACATGCTTCCTCAGGACTAACTTCGCCTAAGGCCAAAGGTATCCCTGAGGTGTGTCGCCGGTCTTCACAGCCTAGCCTCGAGGCCAGAGGACCACCCTGTTCTCTGGCCTCTTCTCGCCAAAGGCTCGGCCTAGCCGGTAATAGTCACCCATCAGTCGGGGGACGAGATTTTTTGTTATAGACCCATATCGGATATCGACGTCCGATATGGGGTTATGTAAGTGAATTTC
>BLSH010315167.1:48909-68836 GCA_018402905.1 Glandirana rugosa | reverse complement strand
CAGATGGGGGGGTGGGATATTAAGGCCACTACTGATCCCATTAGGAACCTGCTCTTACCAGAAGACACCTCAGAGACAGCATTAACTTATCTCGAGTCGGGATTCTCCCACATGTCGCCAACACTCCCCACGATTAGACTCTTGAAAAACGTGTGGACCAATATTAAGACTACCATAGGCATGCGCGGCTATTTGCCACGCACACGGCTGTGGAATAATCTATACTACAAAGAAATACTGAAACTAGAGGGGTTTGGCGACTGGGAGAGGTCGGGACTCAGATACATGTCACAATTATATGAGAATAATGTCTTTAAACAATTTGTAGATCTCCAGCGGGAATTTCATATCCCGGTGAGACAGTTTTACAAATATCTACAATTACGGCATGCTATCACTGCACAGGCGCAGGTCAACCCGATAGTGAGCGCAGACCATCCGATTATTGAGGAGGTATTCAAGGCAACAGATAAGAGGGGAATGATAACTGGAGTATATACAACTCTCATGAATGCCACTCAGGATGTTAGAGAACTGCCATGTAGAATAGGGTGGGAGAGAGACATTGGTCCCATAGATGAAGACATATGGCTGGAGTGCTTGAATGCGGTGCCCATGGTCTCTGTATCAGCTGCACAAAAGCTATCCCATCTGATGCTATTCCATAGAGCATATAAAACACCCATACAACTACATAAATGGGGGCATAGAGCGAACCCTGACTGTCCCAAATGTGAGCGGGAACATGGAGATTTACTGCATATGCTATGGAAATGTCCAAAACTATTTCGATACTGGACGGAGGTCCTGCATACCATAACACGAGTATATAACTATCAATTAAAAAGAGATCCTTTAACATGTCTATTGGGAGCTGTGGAGGAGGATAAGTTAACACCAAATGAATATATAGCTGTTATACGCTTGTTATATGTAGCCAGAAAGCAGATTACTAGACTCTGGATCACCCCCAGAGTGCCCACACAACGTATGTGGATAGAACAGGTTAATGCCATGATCATACGGGAAAAACACACGTATCTTCATAGGAAGGCACCTAAAAAGTTTTATTCAATCTGGCAGGCCTGGCTGAATACCCCCGGCCTAGCTCCTTGTGCATTGGTAATGGATAGACTCTTGGAAGGGTGATATGTCTAATAACATGTGTAACAACTTGTCATGGAACAGGGCTTAGTGCAGGATGTGGATTTTCCTTTTGCTCTTTCTCTTCTCTTCTTTTCTCTTTTCCTCTTTTCTTCTCTCCTTTTTATATCTCTATGTTCTTGACACAGTTATAAGAGCAGGTACATGGATTTTGGAGATATGAATCGCAATTCGTGTGAGCATATCCATATATTAAAGTGTTATATGTGAGTTATAAGCGGTCAACAGCTACATCTTAGAGAAACCCTCCAATTATATGTATATAGAATGCTGTATGCCTGTCTTCTGTATTTTGAGACATTTATAATGTATATGACTGCTGAAGTGTAATGTTTCCTGTCTCTTACAAATAAACAACTTTGATCAAAAAACCTGAAGTTCACGATGGTGGCAGATAAAACAAGTCTGACTTTTTTAGATGTGGTAATTTACAAAGGGGAGGAGGGCAAACTAGAAGGTACCCTGTTCCGAAAGGAAACAGGGGGAATCAAATTCTCCATGCTATGAGCTCCCATCCAGAGAATTTAGTGAGATCAATACTGTATGGGTAATATTTGCTGCTTCACCGCAATTGCTCGAATGAACAAACCTTTCAGGAAGAATTAAATAAATTGAAAATGAGACTCCTACAAAGGGGATACTCGAATTCAACTCTCAAAAAAGCATTCCAACGAGCAAAAATAAAAACTAGACATGAATTATTATTTGGGAATAGACAGTCAAGTAAGAGAAGAAACACAACTCAATCAAACCCCAATAGGATCATTGTCCCCTACACTAAACAACATTATAGGATTAGACAAATTGTGGCCAAACATTGGCAGATTCTTAAAATGGATCCCAATCTTAGACCTTTTCTCTCTGATAATCCACAAATTACATTTTGCAAATCTAGATCCTTGCGAGATTGTCTTATACAGAGTGAATATAAAGGCACTAAGAGAGGAGACCCATGTAGACATAAGGGGACAGTTCAAACTACCGAATGATCAGATTCACAGACCCCGCCATTTTGCAAACTGCAGGACGGCAGGGGTAGTTTATCTTTTGACCTGTTCCTGCGGAGGTTTCTAAGTGGGAAAGACAATTCAAGATTTCCATAAAAGGGCTTTCCAACATATATCAGGCATGAGAAAAAGCAACCCAGATCTTCCTCTGGGGTGGCATATACGGGATGCCCATAAAGGAATCTTTCCTAAGATTAGCTTTGTCATCTTGAACAGGGTACATTTTGACCACCGAGGGGGGGGGACATGGATAAAGTTCTCCTACAAAGAGAAACCCTATGGATAGTGTCACTGGGAGCGTCAAAGCCACCAGGTTTAAACAGTTTGGCCAGCTTGGAGGGCTTCACTTCGGGAGGTTGGGAGGGACATGGCTGACCTGTTCTGCTAGATGCAAAATAGGCTTGCCATTACTCCACCTCCCGGTAGCTGGGTTGCCATGAAGTTCCCTTTTCCATTTCCATTGGGGTCATATGGACCTAGATGTTGTTTATCACTACATATATATATATATTTTTTTTTTTTTGGGGTGTGGCTGTCCCCGGCATCGCAGCTGGGCAGGGAACCTTGTCCGCCCCACTGGGCCTCTTTTGGCATGATCCGGTGGGATTGTGCAGCTCCCTGCTCCGGTCTGTCCCTGCCTGTGGACAGTGGACGGAGATAGTGCACTACCTCCGTTTCACCTGTGGGCCGTGCTAGTCTCCTGGGAAGTCAGATGGGCAGGTTAGTGGGATCCGCCCCCATTGTGGTTTGTCCTTCCTCTCCTCCTGTCTTTGGGTGCATGACACAGGGCGACTGAAGATTATGGTGATCAGATGCGCCAATTGTGCGCTATACGGCGCATGGGCCGGTGTCCGCACACGGCATATAAACGCCATTCTGCCTCCATTCGACACACGGCGAGCCGGAGCAGCCAGGTGTGCGGGCGGACATCTATTTTAGTGCCAGGTATGTTCCTGTAAGGTCTGCATGGAGGTTTGGGCATCAGAGAAGGGAAGTTTGGCGGTCTTTCAGACACTGTTGGGGGCAGACCTCTATGTGAGAGGTCTTTGTGATCATAGAGTACATAGAGATACTTTACAACACATAGTATATATACCTATGACAGATATCCCGTATACTAGCTTGGTTTCCTTTTTTGTTATTACTCTCTCTAGGCATCGCTTACAGGGGGATTTAAGCGGTCGATCCCACTACCCCCTTGGGGAAATCATTTACCCTCATAAAACAATGTCTTGGGGGGTTTGTTTGGGGATATGATCGAATGTCACCCCCCCCCTTTTCCAGTGTGCTCTCTCCCGGCCTGGACAACGGACTTTGGCACAGTCAGTATCAGCTTACCTCTCTCCATCCCCTGCTCTCTATTTGTCCTGTAGCAATGTGGCATACTCACCTAGAGGTGCGTTTTAGTAGATATCAGGCACCCCATTTGACTTCATTATTTACCCTGGGGTAGCGGTCTATTCTTAATGTTTAGGACACCTATTGAATATCCTTCTTCCAATACAGATGCAATTATAAAGAAATTGTGTTGTGGCATCTTCCGCTAGAATTGTATAGAAGCTGTCTACTTGACCTTTCTACTCTTTTTCCTTTTGCACATATCTTGTTGAAGGATTGTTTGAGACACAAACAGGTAGGCACTTTTGTGTGAACAATCCCAGACTATTGAGAAGGGTAAGCTGGTGGGAATAGGGTGTTTTTTTTTTTTTCTTCTTCTTCTCCCTGGGTGCTTTGCATCTATGTTTTCCGTGCCAGTATACCATGTATTTACTTCATTGTGTTTTCTTTTTCACTAGATCTGTTATACCAAACACGTTCTACAAATAAGCCCCTGACAAAAGGCTTGAACCTGAAATGCATCAGGCTCTTTCCCTTTGTATAGGAGTGAAGAATGTGACCATCTTCTGTATACTTATAGCTGTTGATGTGTGTAATACATATTGGTAACGTTGTGATGTTCTTAACAGATGATATAGTGACATTCATACCTGTCTTCTATTTGCATATTTTACAAATGGATTTATGTGCAATAAATATGTGTTTTTTGACTACACACTTTTGAAAGAGTATTCTGTACCACCACCCTTAAAGTCCCACGAACAAGGGGTTTCTTTTTGTACATTGATATAGGGATTGGTGGTGGTAACAGACCCACAGGGTTTTCTGGAAGACCAATTGGTAAAATCCCATTAAGTGTACCCACAACTTCTGCCCAATACCTCTGGAGTTTCGGGCAATGGCATAATAAATGCACCAGTGACCTCCTATTGCCACATCTAGAGCAAGCCAGGTCAGCTTTTAGGCCAATATTGAACAAAAATTCTGGGGTCCTATAAGCCCTATGCAATATATAAAATTGTGTTAACCTAAATGATGGTGAAAGAGATAGTAGGGGAGTAGCCCGGAGAATCTTATCCCAGACATAGTCAGAAATAGGGCCAATATCACGCTCCCACTTCTCTTTAGACAATGAAACTTATTGAAAGTGCATTCTAATATAGACTTATATGTGGCCGAGATTAGGCTCTTAGTAACAGTTGCCCCCAACCACTCTTTCCAGGATTTTTACTGCAGTTCTGTCTCAGTCTGATTCATGGTTGCTGACACCATGGCACCTAACCCGGTAAGACTACAGTACATACTGAGTGAAGTAATTTCACTCTTGGTAACAAATAAAATATGCTTTTAGATCTAAATTGCCCCTGTGCAGATGCAGTGAAGCCCAGAAACATGTTGCCTGTCATAACTCCACCCACTTCCACTGCTCAGTCTGTGTGCTGGGTGCTGCTGCACATCAATAGTACTGTGGAAGGCTGCATTCATGTGTGTGTCTAGCAGGTCAGGCTCCTGTCTCCTCCTGCATTCAGTGTGGTCTGGCCAATATGTATGCTCAGGTCCCCAGTGCTTATGCATGCTGATCTCTGCTTATTTAATTATAAGTGGATACATTATTTTAACTTAAAGAGGTGGTAACTTTTCCCTCAAGGAAAAAAAAACTCCCTTTAGGTAATATCAATATGTGCTAGTATGCATGGCATGCATGAGAGACTTACATTAAAATGAACTGCATGTGTCAGTGATGTCACTGGCTGCTACATGTTTAGAAGATGTTAATTTTACCTACAAGTAAGCTTTATTATAAGAAAAAGTTTACTACCACTTTAATAATTACTACCTGTTATTGCGCCTTGCTTTTCCTTTGATGTTGCTTGGTGCTATTGGTGTCGCAGTTGAAGAAATCCGCCCTTTTTGTTTCTATTTTTTAAAATCTTTTTATTTGAATTTTTGATGGCAAAAATATACAAATATAGTTTTTATTATCATCTGAATCCTGGCTTGGAGAATTCCCCCTCCTGTTCAAGTGTCACATTGTGTGTTATGGTGTACAGCTGGCCACACATGGTTGCATTTTCATTCAAATGTTCATAAAAATATCTAAAACATGATTCCTCAGCTCTCCTGAAAGGTGCATAGCAGTGACTTTCTTTTATAGTGCTACTAATGCACCCTCCTCCTCAAGGGCACATAGTAGCCATTTTTTTGGGAGATCGCTAATGCAAAATATTTCTCCTCCTCAAGGGCACTTGAGCAGTCACTTTTTTGTTTGGCTAAGTTTATTGTACTGCAGGCTCTCTCATATAATTTAGTGGAACCCAACCTTGTCCTGATTGTTGTGGGGGTATCAGAATCTGGAAGCCCCCTTTAAAATAAATGGGCTCCCAGACACTGCCCCCCCCCACGAGTAAGTAGTACATAGTACGCCTGGTTACTCATTCACAAAAAAAATGCAGTATAAATAAACATGCTCACACACCTTTGACAAAGTCCTTTATTAAAAAGAAAAGTCCCACAATGTACATTCATAGTCAACCACATCTAATAGGCTCCCCAGACCCCCACAACCACCAGGTCAAGGTTGCGGAGTAGAGGCTCTTGTCCTCATCAATATAGGAACAAGGTGTTTTGCCATAGGGAGTCATGCTCAATGACCTCCCTTTCCTGGTCAGTCAGGCTGCATGCTCAGATAGGGATCTGACATAGATTTTGGGGGTACCCCACATTTTTTTTGCATGGCTTTCCCCCTTATAATCCATACCAGCCCCTTATCGAGGATAAGGGTCTGATATGGATGAAGGGAATCCCCTTTGTTTACAGAGGAAAGCTGGACTGGAAGCACCATTTACCGACTGCAAATTTAAATGGTATTTTTTTTTTGCCTTGTAAAAGTCATGTGTGCTTGTGTACATCATACAAGTGTGCCACTTCAGTGGGTGGTTTAGGGCATCGATTTAATATATATATTTTTTTCAATTATACATTATCAAAATAACTGCTCCTTGCTGAATGGAATAATACAAAAAAATATTTTACATTGGTACACTTTTCCTAGGGTAATGCATGGCTCTGCATGTCATTTGCAATACCTTGCCTAATCACCTTGAAAGCTGCCAGAATTGTTTCACGGATTCAGCTACTATTAACTTCAGTATGATTCAGATTAACATTTGAGCTATTGGTGCAGCTTGGCAATCATTTTTTCTTATTTGCATTTTTTTTCTTATTATAATTTTATTATTTTCTTGCCATCCATGCCCTGTTTAACCACTTTGACACTAGAGCATTTTTTTGCACTATAAAAATATGCAATAATTGCTTAAATCATACAGAACAATATATACAGTATTTTATGAAAGCAGAGGCCTTGTAGAATAAAGAGTTAGTTGCAATTTTTTAGGCTTGTGGTTGTGTGCAGGGCAATGGACATTACATTTAATTGAATTATGTTTTTTTTTTAATTTTAATTAATGTTATAGTAATTTTTATTATTTTAACTTTTTATTTATTTTTATTTTATTGATATCAAAAGGGGTTTACAACCCTGAATGTGATAACATTGGGCAAGTGACAGGTACTGTGTTGCCAGCACTGTGAAAGTGATCTATTATAGCTATTATAGCCAACAGCTTAAGGGCTGGTTCACACCTAGGCGATCCGACTTAAGAGGCGACTTTGCTAGGTGATTTGAACGCGACATCAAGGCAACTTCAAGGCGACTTCAACGCCACTTACATCGCGATCTGAAGCGACCTTCATGCCAGGCGACTTTGCCTGTGGCCAATCAGAGAAGAGAGGGAGGGGTGTTGCCTTAAAAAAAATATTTTCTTTTTCCTGTAAAGTCGCTTCTTTGATGGTGATCTGACTTGGAAGTGACTTCCATTGAATTCTATTGGCTCAAATTGCCAATAAGTCACCTTGTAGTAGTACAGGAACTTTTTCTGAAGTATCCTTGAAGTCGGAGCGACTTGAGTAGCGTATATTAAGACGGCTCCCATTCATTTCAATGGGATTTCTCATGTCAAGTGACTAGGTGTGAACTGGCCCTAACCCTTCGCTATCTGGACATACTATGTATAGCCAAAGAGCTGAACTGGTTAAGCAAACATAACAGGTAGGGAAGGCAAGGCACATTTACAAGCAATTGCATCTTCTCAATTAAAGGTAGGACAGTCTTTTTCTGCTGCCACAGATGAATATGCTTAAGAAATGATTTTGCTATTGCTCTGCATCAGTAACAACAGATTTTGATATTCCACTAAAATCAAATGAAACTCCTGATTTAAAAAGCATTGATGTAGAAGCCAAAGCAAAAGGTCTTCTATCCAGCTTACTTTGTTGTGGTGAATAAATGGAAGTCAAGCACATCAAAGTTAAAGGGGTTGTAAAGACAGAAGGTTTTTTCTATCTTAATGGATTCTATGAATTAAGATAAAAAGCCTTCTGTGTGCATCAGCCCCCCTAATACTTACCGGATCCCCTCTCGATCCAGCAATGTCCACGATTGCCTTGGCCATCTGGGACTCTCCCTCTGGACTCTGGATTGACTGAGACACAGCAGCAGTGCCATTGGCTCACACTGCTGTCAATCAAACTGAATTAGCCAATGAGGAGAGTGAGGGGGCGGGGCTGAACCACAGATCCATGTCTGAATGGATACAACACAGCGCTTTGGCTCAGCTCGGGTGCCCCAATAGCAAGCTGTTTGCTGTGGGGGCAGTCAACAGGAGGGTGGGGGCAGGAGCTCCAGCCAGGGGCCCGAGACGAGGAGGATTCAGGCTGCTCTGTGGAAAACCACTACACAGAGCAGGTAAGTATAACATGTTTGTTATTTTAATAGAAAAAAATGAGACTTTACAGTCACTTGAAAGAATATTTGCCTGACAAAGATGTAGCGCTTGATGAAAATGCACCAGTTGATGCTTAATGTATAACTAAAGGCAATTTATTTATTTTTTTTTTTAGCTTTGGATAGAGTGGAGATGTATTAGATTACCTGTCAGGTTTTTATTGCTGTCTGTGCCCCTGTTAGGGAGTAGACATGTGCAATTAGTTTCGCTCCAAATTCATTTTTTGACTAAATTTGACAAATCCATTAATTCGGAAATATTTGAATTAATGAAAACTCGCTTAATGAATTTTTCGTAAATTCGAAAATTTGTAAATTCGAAAATTTGTAAATTCTAAAATTCAAAAATCCAAAAAAATAAAAATGAAAATCCGAAAATTTGAAAACCTGAAAATTCTAAATAATAATTAACTAATAATAACTATTACTAACTATTAAATTATAGGTATTGGAATTTCCTTTCAAATTTGCTCAAGTTAGCCCATTTTCTTTCTATATTGTGAAAGATAATGTTATGCCGAGTAAATTAATACCCAACATGTCATGCTTTTTTGGATCACTTTTATTCCTTTTACAAGGAATGTAAACATCCCTTATAATAGAAAAAAAGCATGGCAGGACCTCTTTCATGTGAGATCTGGGGTCAAAAAGATCTCAGATCTCACATTTACACTTAGAATCAAAAGAAAAAAAAATGATGTATATTGACGGTGGGCGATCCGGAAGTGGTTAAAATGTTTTTGGGATGTACTGATTTGTGCATACAGGCAAGCCACATAAGAAACTGTGGCTGCAATTCAAAGAACTGAAGCACAGCTTAATAAAGTAGATGTAAACCCAACCATTAAAATGTCATACAAGTTTTACCAGCTGTTGATAAAGGTCCTTGTTTAGGCACTTTGTCCTATGGAGTGGCAATGCAAATAACCCTTACATATGCCTCCCCAAAGCAAAAAATACATTTCGGTGCTGATGCACATTGCACAAGAATAGTACACTGTTTTTACAAAAAAGGCCTTTATAAAACTGAAGGCAGCCGCAATTAGGAAAAATGTCCTGTGAAAATGAACATGCAGTCGGTTAGTAGTGAAGTGCCTGTCAACTCAGACAAGCAACTTAAAAGCACACATTTAGCCTGTTAGGATTGTGAATGGTGAGCGTAGAGAGACTGTAAAGAAGCTGCACACAACTGGAGCATTTACATTCCATCCCCTTACCCCCAGGTTCCTCAAGATACAAAGCATTTTGAAACCTTTCAGACATTCAGGAAATGTTTGCATCTACTTTAGGGGACCAGTGGCTACAAGCCCTACACTAATCTGTTCATATATACTTTATCAACAGCACTATTTATTATCTCCCTATCACAGCTAAGCACCTTGTCAAAATGGCTTCTGGGAACCATGCCTTTTTATAGTGAAAGGCTGGCACATACTGTGAGGAAGCCCCCATTTTTTTTAATAACAAACATTTTATATACTCACCATGCTCTGTCCACTGTTTTTGCACAGAGCAGCCACAATTCTCCTCTTCTCAGGTCCCCTGCAAGAGCTCCTGGTTTCTCCACTTGACAAGTGTCCCGTAGGAAGCCGCTTCCTGTGAGGGAACTTGTGCAGGCTCACTCCCAAGCCCAGCTGCCTGCGTTTATAGATACAGACAGTGGGGCTCAGCCCGCACCCCATTCCTACAGGAGACAATGACTCCTGTTGCTATCAATCTGCCCAATGAGGAGGGGGAGAGAGTCGTTGTTCTTGTGCACAGCACTGGACCAAGATCTTCTGGTTCTATAGGGTCAGGTTCCTGCTGTTGCTGTAAGGGACAGATTATTGTTCTAAAATCATCGCCTACTCCTATAGGGTCAGCTTCCTGCTGTTGCTGTAAGGGACAGATTATTGTTCTAAAATCATTGCCTACTCCTATAGGGTCAGGTTCTTGCTGTTGCTGTAAGGGACAGATTATTGTTCTAAAATTATTTTACTTCCTTTTGCAGCCCTCTTTCCAGGACTTTTTTACAGTCATTTTTGTGCCAAAAAGTTTGGGTCCCCATTGACTTCAATGGGGTTCGGGGTAAAGTTCGGGTCAAGTTACCGAACCTTAACTTTTCCGCAAAGTTCGGCCAAACCCACCGAACCCAAACATCCAGGTGTTCGCTCAACTCTAACAGTGGTCTCTAGAAGAGTATAATAGAATAGAGGGGAGGTCCCATGTCCAAGACAGAAAACCAGGCCACTGACGAATCAAAAAATCTAAATAAGCTGCAATAAAAATAATACAATACAACCATTACAAACTTTGTCAGAAGTACATCTCTCTGTAGCAGTTGGGAGAAAATAGGATTGGGCTCTATAACTGTGACAGAAAAATGGCCAGTTATGTAGCAGTAGGAATAACATAAAGGGAAAATGACACCCTAGCTGGCTCTGTAGCGCGTGCTTGTAGCAATACATATATTACAGGTAGGTCAGTTGTGGCTAAGTAAGCTTATCAAATTTCAGAGAATAATACATCCAAACAGACCAGAAACTGTTGTTCTTTATGTTTATGAAGATTAACCCATCACTTTTCCTCCATAATCCTCTCCCCTGCCTTCTGCCAGTCTTTAAGGGTAGGACAGTTACTCTGTTTCCAATATCTAGGGATGAGACTTTTGGCTGCGTTCAGAAGATGTGGGGTAACACTTTGTTAAAATGATTTTAAAGAAGAGAGGGTAGCATGAAACAATTAGTGAAAAGGAGTGAATTCAATGGGCCTAAGTGTAGCTTTTTTAATCCAAGGCAAAACTTCTTGCCAAAATTTTTATTATCTTGGGGCACGTCCACCATATGCGCCCTCCTGTGGGCAGCCTCTCCAACACATAGAATCCGCTCATGGAAAAATTCTTGCTGGTCGTTTGGGCATTTGGTACCATCGGAAAGAAACTTAGAGAGATTCTTTGATTTTAGTGCTTATGGAAGAGACGTGGAAACGTTTAATATTTTTTTGTAGTTGGGGAGTAGTAAAAGCTGAGCCCCAGTTCCACCTCCTATTCACGGCTAAAATAGGAAGTAACTTGTGGTTGCACTACCAACAAAACCTTAAATGTTTTAGATAGCATGTGTGTATTTTCATCTTCATTTTTTTCAAACTCACTGAGAAAGTCTGATGCGTTGGGTTTAGGGCATAACTTGTGGGGAAAAAAAATCCTGCAGTTGCCCGTATTGCCAAACATCCAGAGGGAACCCTCCATATACTTGGCTTAGCTGTTCCAGAGCTAAAAGGGGCAAAGCAATTTTCCTTTTTAAACCTTTTGTCAACAAAAATGTCAACAGAGGTAATGGTGTACTTTATGTAATTTAAGTACACCCTTGGCTTCAGAAGCTGGTGTTGCCCTCTTTAGCAGAAATTATTTCTTTTAGACATTTTGCATAACTGCCATCAATTTTTGACATCATTATAACCAAGACATTCTTGACTACTCCCCCATGCAAAATTCTTTCAGTTGCAAGATGCTTTTGGGTTGACATGCATGAATTTATATTCCCCACTACATTTCATTGGGATTCAAATTAGGGCTTTGACTAGGCCAATCAATACCTCTCCATTTTTTCTTTTTGAGCCATTTCCAGTTCAACAATTTTCAGAGTTTTAGGCCTAACATTATTATCAAGCACATTTTGACACAATTCAGAATTTACAATTGTCTTGATGAGCCCTGAAGCAGCAAAGCAACCCAAAGCATAACATTTTTACAACTATGTTTCACAGTTGGCACAGTTGGCATGAGATTCTTTTATTGAAATGCTGTGTCTGGTTTGTGTTACTGTGACCAAACAACTGTTTGATTCGCCAGTCCGCAGCACATTCTATTCATTCAGTGAAAAACTCTAGTCTTGCTCTAATGTTCTTTTTGGCCACAAAAGCTTTTTACTAGCATATATCCCACATATGTTAATTTGGTTTAATCTCTTCCAGATTGTTGATGCATGCATTTTGACATCAATGGTTGCAAGTGTTACCCGTGGATCCTGTAATTAAATTTTAGGGTTCTTGGAAACCTCTTTTAGCATGTTAGCAGTCGTTTGAAATCTGTCACTTGTAGATTATTTTCCTTCCAGTAGAATGATGGATTCAAATAATTTGGCAATCATTTTAAATCTCTTGCCATACTCCTAGGCACCCACACTCTTTTTTTCTGAGGGCATTAGATAGCATTTTTTATTTTGGGAATATGACACCCTAGTGTCAATAGCAAATAAAACAAGAAAGAAGAAATCTTAGCTTTAAAGCGGAGTTCCACCCACATTTTTTTTTTGGCATCCACTCTATAATACTAAATAGATGTAACATTTTGTTTCCTTACTTTCAAACCGCCTAGTAATTACATGTATTTTTTTACTCACAATTTTGTTTCTCTCACTGCTAGACTTTTGCATTTTAGGTGAGGGCACATGAAGCCCATCCTGGGTCTCCTGGCATTTCTTCCTGAAAGAAGTGCATGGTGGGTAACCATCATGCACTCCTCGATCTTGGTCCACCTTAAATTGTGTAATTTCCTGTCTGGAAATAACACGATTTTACATTACAGGGAAGCCCAATGGAGGCCAGGGAAAGCAATAAGTGAAAAAGAGCCTAGAACCAAATAGGGGCAGAATAACAACAAGCAACTTAGGGTGAGTATAATTTTCTTTTCCTTCAAAGGTAAGTCTATATAGGCAAAGGACTTGAATGATGTAAAAAAAATTCTGGGTGGAACTCCGCTAAGTAAAACAGGCGCATACTTCATAAAGAGGCTCTAATTTTTTGTTCCGAATCTGAAGTATCTGATTCTAATTACATGGCTTTAAAGGGATGGGAAATGTAGGGGTGTACTTACATTTTTCACATGAAAAAATTTGTATTTTTCAATAGCATAGATCGTGAGAATAAATGAACCATGCCATGTGTATGTGTTATTGTTCAAAAATTTTTGCTTGAACTTTTCCATGGTGTACATTTATTTTTTCACATGACTAAATACATATCACCAATGCCTCCTTTTTTAGAACAAAAACACTTTGTGGATATTACAAACCTTGCTAAAAGAGTGTCTTAGTGGGCAGCATGTGTAGCAAGGAGATGAGGAGGGTAAGGCTGGCCATACGTTATACAATTTTATTTTACAATTTTCCTATAGATTTACCAGCCATATAATATGAGGTCATACCTAAACACTTTCAGTTCATATGTAATCAGGTAGGCACTTGCACTACATAGTTAAAGGTAAATTAAAAGTAAATTGAATAAGAAAAGTGTATAATGTATGGCCAGCTTAAGACGGTTGGTAGTTGTGCAGAGGAGGAGTGTGGAGGGTATGACTTAACTCTAATATTTTATAAAATAGGAGATATGATATCATCATTCTAGCAGTACTTTTTACTAAAACAAAGATACAAGAGACTGAGCTTGTGCAAAAGGACATCATCATTCAAGGGTGATTAGGACAGCATAATGTCTAAATACAGCCTTGAATAAAGTTTAAGGGTACAGACTCCTCTCTTTCAGACAAGATGACAGACAACACATGAAGTGTTGTTTAGCTTCTCCAATACAGTTTTAACTCCTTGAAAGTTTTTTTTTTGTGACACCATCCCATCCTAGTGAGCCTGTAGGGCAAAGATCTGTTTGTTCTTTTTAAAGAGCCATGATGAATTTTCTCTTGGGCATAGCCTTTAAAGGAAAAATACATTTTCTGACCATAATTTCTTATTTTGTTTTTACTCATTTGCTGTCTTACATCTATGTATATAGAAGTATGTCAGTTTAATATGCAGTCTTGCATCTTTCTTGTAGAAACACAAAAGATATATATTCTGTTTGCTTAGTCCTTTTCACTTTGTTTTTGTTCATGTTTGATGAAACATTAAGTCTATCCAATTACCGCATAATGTGTACACGTCTAATGTTTTGCTACAAGTAATTGGTACAAACTGCTAAAATAAGACTATTTCCAAGCTTTATGAACTTGTTTACTGGATCAACAGCTACTTGTATCCTGAAGTCATAAATAACCTTTTTTCCCTCCTTTTTAATTACTCTGCCATATTGATTAGTACTCATTTGCAGTAAATCTGTATTGGCAACTTCCTCATTACACTCTTTGAAATGTCCTTTTCCCCTTATAATGTCCCGTGTACATTTCTACCTCTCTTCAATCTGCAGGTCAATAAAACATGCATATTAGAGCGTAGCTCGCTCATTATGCATAGTACTTGAAATAAGTTCCTGGTTGGTGCAAGGTGATATGTCACCATTACAAGGCAGAATGGCTAGAGGCTTTGTATAAAATTGTCAATACTGGATCCTTGACTTGGTGCAAGAATGCTTGCTTGTCAATGTTTGCCATATGAAACAAAGATGCTAATTGTGCACTCCTTTATTACCACTGGTCTCCTGGGAGGGAATTTATATAGCGGGAAATGTGAGAAAATTAGTATGCAGAATGCTGGGAAATTGAACATGCAGAACTTATGAAAATCTTTAATCGCAAAGGGAAACTATTAGGATTTGGAGTCTGTTTTTTTAAACTTTTATACATTTCTGGATGCCTAATCCATTTCATAGCATATAAAAGTGGTTCTAATGCCTTGAGGCTTTTTATCTTAATGAATTGAATACATTAAGGTAAAAAACCTTCTGTGCCAGAGGAAACACCCCAGCCCCTCCACGCAATCCCCATATACTGAGCCTGATCTTGATCCAGCGATATGCGTGAGATCAGCATCTCTCGGCTCTCTCCCTCCTCTCTGGGCATACTGATAGCTTCAGGAGCCATTGCTGCTGTCAATCAAATCCTGTGTCAAGGGAGCTGGGCAAAGCCGCATTGTTGTGTCTATAGATGAAGACATAGAGGCTTGAGAGAGAGCCTGTGTTAGGAGAAGACTGTGCTAAGGGTTAAGTCAGTTGGTTGTGGTTTCCTCTAATTCCTGGATGAGCAGCCCTATTTAAACTTCCTGTTTCCTGTAAGCAAATGCTGTCCTTTCTACAGCGTATCCGTGTTCCTGAGCGACCCGTCCTGAGCTACCTGTTACCTGTGACCCGGCCTGAACCCGCATCTGCTTGAACTCTGCCTGCACCGACCCCAGCTTGCCTACGACCACTCTTCTGTCTGATCCCTGTGTACTTCAATCTGCCTGCCCGTTAACGACCCTGCCTGCACTTGACCATCCGACTGCCTGCTCCTCCTGTACTGCTCTGCCCGCATGTTATCGACCCGGCCTGTCTCACTACTCTTCCATCTTGCACGACCTTCTGGACGACATCTTACCATCACAAGTGTCCTATCCAGCCCTCGTGCTCCCCTGTGCTCCAGCGCTCCCTGTCTGCTCTATCAGGGGTTCTGGAACCAGGGCCGTAAGAGAGGTTGCCTTCTGCATAAGCCAGACTCCACCACCAGGTACGTGACAGCCTGCATGAGTGCCCACATAGAAAACTGCTTTCTATGGTGAGCACTTGCCGAAGAGGAGGAGCCAAGAGCACTGGCGAGGGACCCCAGAAAAAGAGTATCGATGCTGCTCTGTTTAATATCATTGTAGAGAGCAGGTAAGGATGACGTGTTTATTATTTCAATTTTAAAAAAAATTAAGCTTTACTTTAACCGGTTAAAGACTGGCTCATGTACATAGGGGGTAAGCGCACGCTGCCAGGTGCTCCCTCACTGTAGCCACAGGTCGGGTGGACTTGATGTCTGCCGGCGACCTGCGATCACTTACTACAAGGGAAGAACGAGGAACCGCCGATGTAAACACGACGGTTCCCCGTTCTGACAGGCGGCATGACAGAGATCTACTGATCCCTGTACTCGGGATCAGTTAAATCTCTTTTGCCCCTGCCAGCCCAGCCCCCACACAGTTAGAATACGCCTAGGGAATAGGGATGGGCGAACAGTTCGGCCCGAGCATAAGTTCGGGCCAACCTTTTGTTGTTCAGGCGTTCGGCGAACAGCTGAACAAACAGGACGTTCGAACGTTTGTTCGCCCCCGAACGGACTGCAATGCATTACGGCGCTGAACAGTGCATTGCAAGCCCTGATTGGCTGAAGCAGTGAAATCTTCTGCCAATCAGGGCACAGAACACTGTCAGAGTCATGATTGGACACTGTCATCATGACTCATTCCCCACAGTATAAAAGTATTCTTTCAATGGCAGCCATCAGTGGGATTTCAGTGTGGAGAGAGATAGAACAGGACTCTGTTCAGTGCTATTAGTTCGTTTGTGTGCTATACTGTGCTATTGTGCTTCAGTTGCCAGTGTAGAATATTAGTTTAGTGTCAGTCTCGGGATAGTGTAAGTGTAGTGAGGAGGACCATCATTCAGCTTTGCATAGTGTGTAGCTAGAGTAGGGACAGCTCAGATAGTTGCACTGTAGTGTAGTGAGACCGTGTCATTCATACATACATTAGTGTATAAGTAGAGTAGGGACAGCTCAGATAGTTTCAGTGTAGTGTAGTGAGACTGTGGCCCTGATTTACTATAACTCCCAAATCTACTCCAGCAGTGCCTTAAAATAACTCCCAATTAAAGGCAATTAAGACTTCAACTCTCACAAACTGGGAGGAAATCTACACATATCAGAGCACTATTTGCCTGGGAAGATGCCCCTCAGATCACATGTTTTGCTGGATGTCAACTGGTATCAAATTTGTGACTTCAGAATTCCTCCATTTAATGCTTGTATGCAAGTTCATTGCCATAAAAACAACATTACCACCCCCTCTCTCTAATTTTAACAGCCTTAGCCCTAGGGGACATGTATCAATAGAAAAAAAAGTTTTTAAATCAATTGTTTTTTTCAGGAGCAGTGGTTTTAATAATGGTTAAAGTGAAAAAACAAACAAAAAAAAAAACATGAAATATTCCTTTAAATATCGTGCTTGGGGGGTCCCCTTGGTATGGATCTTTGTGAGGTTTAGCCACCACAAAATTACATTTGTAAAGGAAAAATTGTCATTTAAAATCGCTCGTGGCTGTAATGTATTGCTGGTTCCCTGCAATATAGATAAAGATCATTGAAAAAGCATTGCGTTGGGGGCCCCCCCAGTCCATACCAATTCCTTCAGGTCTGGTATGGATTTTAAGGGGAACCCCATGCCAAATTTTTAAAAAATGGTGTTGAGGTCCCCCCAAAATCCAAACCAGACTCTTATACTAGCATGCAGCCCTGGCATGGCGGGGTGGGGTGGGGACGAGTGAGTGCACCCCTTCCTAACCTTATCAGGCCACATACCCTCAACATGGGGAGGGTGCTTTGGGGTCTGGTTTAGATTTTGGGGGGATCCCAACGCTATTTTTCCAAAAATTTGGCATGGGGTTCCCCTTAAAATCCATACCAGACCTGCAGGGTCTGGTACGGACTTTGTTGGGGGACCCCTAACCAAAATGTGTGTTTAATTCTGGTGTGGAGTTCCTCTTAAAATCTATGCCAAACCCTTATCCGAGCGTGCATTCACTGTATATAGTCTACACAGTGGTGTAGTGGTTAGCACTTTCGCCAGGGAGCAAAAGGGTCACTGGTTCGAATCCTGACCACAACACTACCTGCCTGGAGTTTGCATGCTCTCTCTGTGTCTGCGTGGGATTACTCTGGTTTCCTCCCACACTCCAAAGATATGCAGGTAGGTAAATTAGATCCTGTTTAAATTGGCCCTAGTATATGTAGGAATGTGAGTTAGGGACATTAGATTGTAAGCTCCTTGAGGGTAGGGACTGATGTGAATGTACAATATATATGTAAAGCGCTGCGTAAATTGACAGCACTATATAAGTACCTGAAATAAATAAATACACTGAATGCAGCGTATTATATATACCGCACTATACATATATATTCCTAAGTTTACTGTATACTACATGCCACTGCCTAACCTTTTGCTATCTCCGCAAATGTTTTCACTATATTCGGCCGCTGTGTAAGTGGCCTTATATAGTGTGGGCGTGGACTTAGACCCACTAAGCAATGATTGGCTAAAGGCACCCTGGCTTTGGCCAATCATGGCTTTCACAGCAGAGCATGCTGTGATTGGCCAAAGCACGCAGGTCATGTGCATGCTTTGGCCAATCAGCGGGCGACATTCCCCCACAATTTCACTGCATTATGGGCCGCTCAAATTTTCCACGAGTGCCCCATAATGTTAGGGATTCGGCAACCCCCCAATGTTCGAGTCAGTCGAACGTACATTTGACTCAAACCGGGGGACCATCCCTATTGACCATGGATGTACATTGCGAGACACTTTTTTAACATAAAAGATTGGACACAAAATGTCTCAATTTTTAAAAACATTTTTTACAATTTTTAGGTGAATGGGTATGCTGTACCCAATACCCATTCACATGGGGGGCAGGATCTGGGGGCTAATGGGGGCTTCCACATACCGATCAGCCCACCAACCACAGACCCCAACAGCCACAGTTGTCGGGAAGAGACCCTTGTCCCCATCAACATAGGTAAAAGGTGCTTTGGGGTGGGGGAGCACAGAGCCCCCCCGCCCCAAAGCAAACACCCCCTCATGTTAAAGGCATGTGGCCTGGTTTGGTCCAGGAGGGGGGCAGGCCCTCACTTGTCCCCCATCCTGACCTCCAGGCTGCATGCTCAGAAAGGGTCTGGATTTTGGGGGGATCCCCTGCCGTTTTGTAAAAAATTTGGAGTGGGCTTCCCCTTAAAATCCATCCATGAGCCAAAGGGCTTGGTATGGATTGGGGGGACAATACATTATAGCCGCAAGCAAGTTGAAATTACATTTTTTATCAATGTAGGGGAGAATGTGGGAGCTATATGTGGTGTGGGTAGGGTAATTGATTTGTTTATTTGGCATCACCACACAATTGCTTCCAGCCCATGTACACACAGCACTTTCTGTTTACAGCCACATTAGACTTCCTGCTGATGCATATCTGTAAGTAAAGTTGAGCGAACCCGAACTGTAAAGTTCGGGTTCGTACCGGACTTTAGGGTGTCCGTGTCCCGAACCTGGACATTTGATAAAAAGTTCGGGTTCGGGTATTTTTTTGCGCCTTTTGAATAGCTGCAGGGCAGCCAATCAACAAGTGTTTAATTTGTTTGCCCTTAGAAGCCATCACAGCCATGCCTACTAATGGCATGGCTGTGATTGGCCAGTGCATCACGTGACCCAGCCTCGATATAAGCTGGAGTCACATAGTGCTGCATGTCACATGATCTCAGACTAGTGTAGATAGGGGGAGGATGCTGCTTTAGCGTTATAAAATCATCTCATACTGGTATAGGGAGAGGTTCCTGCTGCTGGTGTGAGGGATGGATTAGCATTATAAAATCATCTCATACTGGTGTAGGGAGAGGTTCCTGCTGCTGGTGTGAGGGACAGATTACCGTTATAAAATCATCTCATACTGGTGTAGGGAGAGGTTCTAGTACACTGTACGTCGTGATACACTGAGGTCGAATATAGCTCCGACCCAGTGCACTACGTGACCGGTTAGTGTCGGTACGGTAATCATCCGTACCGACACTACCGAAGATTCCCGTTTGTTTAATTTGTGAACAACTAACCGACGGGACGTCGATAAGTTTTCCGCGTTT
>BLSH010315167.1:21037-37980 GCA_018402905.1 Glandirana rugosa | reverse complement strand
TGTGAAATCCAAGGGCTTCCAAAAGCAGTGCACAGACAACACAGTCTCACTCAATGCTTGCAATAAGACCTTGTGTGAAAGCATAGTTGATACAGGTCCCAAATTTGAACAAGTTGTGGTCCAGGGGGGCCTCACCTTGTGGGGAAAGTTGGTTAGTTATGTCGCCTAGGGTTCAGGAGAATGGTCTCCCCAAACGGGATGCCCCCCTCCCATAGACTCCAATGTTAAACACTGCTAAAGTCTTGGTTGTAAGGCCCCCTTGAGACACTGGAGCCCCTTACAACAGTACTGCCTGTACCCCCTGATGGCAGCCCTCTGATAGGGTGGCCACATGATTCCTTTAATCCAGGACACATAGTAATTACACAGGTTCTGTGGCTGATTAAGGTGGTAATTAAACTCACTTGGTGCCTTATCTGCATTAAATCAGCCTCAGAACCTGTGTAATTCCTTTGTGTCCTGGATTAAAGGGATGATGTGGCAACCCTACCCTCTGAGTGTGTATGGACACTGGACAACATGCTGGGGAGGCATGCAGAGGAAAAAAAGGGGGTGAAAAAAGCCTAGAGCATGCATGAGGCCAAAGAAGACATTCACTACATATTGTAATGTTAATAATTAGGTATTGGCAAAAAGGGCAAATACTATATTATCAAACATAAACACATAAAATGTGGTAGTAACATGAAACATACCTTAATATAGTCCTCCTGCAGAACCTGGATGATGGCTGAACATGTCTCGGGAATTATCACTCCAAGAGCCTGGGGGGAGATGCCTGTGGTGAACTTCAGGTCCTGCAGGCTTCTTCCTGTCGCCAGGTATCTCAGGGTAGCAATGAGCCTTTGCTCAGGGGTGATAGCAAGGTGCATGCATGTGTCTGCCTTCTGAATATAGGGGGACACCAATGCCAAGAGGTGGCTAAAGCAGGGGTCCATCATCCGGAGATAATTCCAAATTAATTACCAAAGCCATATGACCAAATTGATCACGGTTAAGCAACCAATTCTTGGTCCAGCAACTCCTCTCTCTCCTTCCCCTACGTTGGTTTCAGATCCAAGCCTGAACTCCTAGGCCAACAGCAGCGAGATTTCTCTCTCGAGAAGGCAACATCGTTGACGAACGAGCGTCCAGAAACGAGCCAAAGAACGATCCAAAGAGAACGATCTGAAGAACGTCTGAAAGTCGCAAATCAACACACACCAAACTTCAACTAACACGAGATTAGATGAAGGAGGCCAAAGGGTGGCGCTACGATACCAGCACTTCCTCTTTATACGCTCGTTCGCGTCATCACGTTCGGCCGGTCGTACGTTGCATGTACGACCCTCGGGTGCACGTCAGTAGGCTACATACAACAGTCAACGCACGATTCAACACGGTCGTACGTGCGATCGTCGTCCCGTGTGTACGAGCCATTACTCCCATTTTGCTTCCTTTTGCAGCCCTCTAGCCTTTTCCAGGACTTTTTTAGAACCATTTTTGTGCCCAAAAGTTCGGGTCACCATTGACTTCAATGGTGTTCGGGGTCAAGTTCGGGGCTGAACTTGAACTTTTTCGTGAAGTTCGGCCGAACCCGAACATCCAGGTGTCCGCTCAAATCTATCTGTAAGGACTATGCAAATATAAATGAGAAGATGACTTATCAGTGCTGGTTCACAATAGTGCGATGCAGGAACCCTGCGAATCCACTGCGGGTTCCCGCATCGCACCCGACTTAGACAGTTCACACTGCCATATGCAAACTGCTGGGTGTGTCAATAGAAAGCTAATGCAACCCCCAAATCAGTTTGCAGATCGCACTGCAAAGCAGACAAGAATCAGATTGTTATAGTTTTGTGCGTTACTGCAAGTTTAACGCCATTTACTTCTGTGTGCGTTACTGCCAGTTTAACACCATATAGTTTTGTGTGTTACTGCAAGTTTAACACCATTTACTGCTGTGTGCATTACTGTGAGTTTAACGCCATATAGCTCTGTGCGTTACTGCAAGTTTAACACAATATAATATATATATAAATCATCTCCCCTTCCTCTCTGAAACATGCACTCTTTGCCTCTTCTTTTCACAATTGCAGCCTCTCTCCTCAAACTCTTTTCTTCACTCCTCTTCCCCACCCCACAATCTGTAAATATCACCATCACTCCTCCCATCTCCCTACTGCTGCACTCACAACCTCTTTCTAACTCTAAACGCACATGCTAACAAAACACCCAGGATGCTGAAGCACTCATATAAATCGTATTCTCATATCACCTCTCTTACTCCTATTCTCCTTCTCCTAGCCTCTGGAGATATTTCCCCAAACCCTGGGCCTCCCTTCAGTTGTACCCAACACACCCATCACCCCACACCCTCTGGCAGTAGTCGCAATCTATGGAATTTTGTCTCCATTCTCCTTCTTCCCACAATCAACCCCCCTTCTCCTGTGCCCTCTGGAATGCCCGCTCTGTCTGCAACAAACTCACCGCTGTTCACGACCTATTTATCACTAATTCCTTTAATATACTTTCTATCACCAAAACCTGGCTCCATGAATATGACACTCCTTCTCCTGCTTCCCTCTCCCATAGCAGCCTTCTCTGGACTTACTCCCCTAGGCTTAATAGACGCAAGGGAGGTGGAGTGGGATTTCTCCTATCCCCACACAGCACCTTCCAGGTTATTCACTCTCCTTCCTCTCTTTCCCTCTTATCATTTGAAGCTCACTGTATACGTCTATTCTCTCCAACCTCCCTAAGAATTGCTGTGATCTACTGGCCTCCTGGACCGTTGTCAGCTTTCCTTTATGAGTTTTCTGCCTGGCTACCCTACTTCCTCTCTTCTGAAATTCCCACAATCCTTCTCAGTGACTTCAACATCCCTGTTAATACAAACACTCCTACTACTTTGAAACTTCTTAGTCTAACCTCCTCATTTGACCTGAAGCAATGGGCACAGGTTTCTACTCAGTCTGATGGAAACACCATTGACCTTGTATTCTCCCACCTATGTGCTCCATGCAACTTCTCTAACAATCCTTTTCCTCTCTCTGACCACCACCTTATTCATTTCTCTCTCTCCCTGTCTTTCACCACCTTTTCCTCCAATCACCTAACCGTCATCTGTAGAAACCTTTGCCACTTCACCCCTTCTCTCCTCTATTCTGCTACCGACCTCCTCTATGAAAAAATCTCTCCCCTGTCCTGAACCAACCAAGCCATGTCCATCTATAATAAATCCATGTCCTCCACCCTGGACGAGCTTGCTCCCTCCACAACACACAGAATCAGGCCTCAATGCCTACAACACTGGCAAATGGATGACACCAGAAATCTCATAAAACATAGCCATGCTCTTGAGCGTCTGTAGCACAAGACTGAGGGGGTCATTTACTATAGCACTTACCGTGATTCGCTGCAATTTACCACAATTTGCGGTAAATAGCGCTAAAACAGTATTCACAATAGAGCTGGCGGCAAATTACTCCCAAACTCAAATGTACTATTGCTTCCAGGTCACAGATAACACTCAAATCCTTACTCTAGTCAGGACCTGGAGTAGTGCAAATAGAAATAATGTTTAGAGCATGATCTGATCCCCTAAATTGTACTAAAATATATTGTTTAAAAATAATCTGCTTTTAAACTGTGTGAAAAAGTGATTTCTACACTGAAATATCTTAAAAAGTCTGAGAAGAGATAAATTCCCCATCTCTTTACATTTAGGTGCACAGCACAGCTGAGCACAACTGAGCATGCCCAGTCACAAAACAACTCAGTTTTTAACACTCATGGAGTAATTCCATGAGTAGATAGTAAATACTAAAATGAGAGCTGTTTTACACAGCTTTTTTTTTTTGAACAATAGATTTTTATTGAAAGAGTTTTCAGAAGGTACATACAGCGGTTTACCATATACTGAAGACATGTCAGGAGGTAATGTTAACAGTATGAGTGATAGGTGTATATAACTTATCTTAGAATTTACAGTAACATCATCTACGATGCTTTGATGTTGTCATAATGTAATCTGTGAGGTCGCCCCGGTGTCTCCGCGCACCCCATTTGGTTACAAGCTGTGCACGGAGATTATTGGGGACCTTTTGCTCCTCCCATATTTCATTCAAGTATGAACCAGGTGAGGGAATGGGGAGGGGAAGTACTAGGTATGCAGTACGGGGGTGTGTGTAGCATTTATGTTCAGTAGTATGCGACAGGTTAAGATGCATATTGTGGCGGTGAGTGTGAGATTGTTCGAGACCGGTCATTTGTATCCGTCCAAATTGACCATCTAAGGTCAAAGGCTTTATACGTCAGCGAGTTTATTGCTAAACTCCTTTCAAATGAATGGTTTAGACGGACTGTACTTATGACATGAAATTAAATGTTTGGGGAGGCAGTGGACTTCCATCTTCTAAGGATAACATTACGGGCAGCCAGTAGAATGTGCGTCACTATCTGTCTCATGTAAGTTGGGAATTTGTCAATGCCTAGACTCAATAATGCCAGTGCTGAGTTGGGTGTAGTTAGGATTCCCGTCGTATAAGATATTACGTTGAAAACTTGCCTCCAGAAGCTTGTAAGGCATGGACATTCCCACAGGACATGGTTAAGGTTGCCTACTTTCCCGCATTCTCTCCAACACGGGGGGAGCTACCTGGTGAGAATTTCGCTAGTCTGTATGGCGTGTAGTGCCACCTGTGGATGAGTTTAATCATCATTTCCCAATTATTGCTGCATTTAAAATATCTGTATGTGGATTGAATAGCTAAACTCCACTGTGACTCTGAATAGAGGCTATCTAGGTCTACTTCCCATTTTCGAATTGCTGGGAATTTCTGGAATGTTGTTTTCTCACTGAGTAGGTTGTAGAACAAGGATATACCTTTTTGATTGGTTGTATTAGAGCGCAGGAAGTTCCATGCTTTAAGGGGGGTATTTATTTCCGGTAAAGAGTGCTTGGTTAGGAATGCGAGGATGCGCATGCAGAGGAAGTGGGCGCTATTTGGGAGGTGGTATTCCTCTTCCAGGAATTCACATTCCTTTACTTTAGAATTATCAAAGAAGTTTTGTAGGTGGGTTATACCATGCAGCTGGAGTTGTTTTGTGTACATAAAGGGCATTAGAGTGTCTAACACCTGTATGGGTATGTCGGGAGCACCCACATGTGTGTCTTGGTTGGTTTGTTTTTGTAAGTTGCGCCATGCGTTTAGGGACTCTAATATTGTGGGTGGGAATGAGGTGCTGTGCAAGGTTTTACATTTGTCTAAGATTAATAGTTGAGTGAGGTTTTTAGTGGGAGAGATCTCAGTTTCTATCTCTACCCAGAGAGGGGGGTCTTCTGTTCTAATCCAGTGTTCCAGCTGATCTAATATAGCTGCTTGCTGGTAGTCTCTTATGTCTATCATGCCCATGCCCCCTATGGACTTGTGTTTGGTGAGACTGGAGCGGGCACATCTGGGTTTTTTGTTATTCCAGATGTAATTTTTCAGGAGGGCTATCAGGGGATGAAGGAATTTGGGTGGGATGCTTATGGGGGCACTCTAAAATAATAAAGTATCTGTGGGAGAATTAACATTTTAAAGCACGCCAGTCTACCCACCCAAGATAAACCTTTTTGAGCCAGGCTTTGGATTTGAGCTCTAAGTTTCTGCGTCAGGGGTGCATAGTTAGCATGCACCAGGGATGTAACTGAGGGCATGATACCTAGATAAGGTATCCCTTGGGAGCTCCACAAATAAGGGAGTTTACATTTGAGGTGAGTCTGTGTTTCTAGTGTTACTCCCAGATCCAGTATTAGGGATTTGGAGAAATTGACTTTTTAATAGGAGATGGCACTACATTTTTCAAGTATGTGATGTGCTCGCAGTAGAGAGATAAGTGGGTTGGTTAGAAGAAGGATGACATCATCCGCAAAGAGATTGATGGTATGTGTTTTAGTTCCGAAATGGAAGCCTGAAATGTGGGGGTCTGAGTGGATGGATTCCGCCAATGGCTCAATCATAAGGTTAAAAATGTATGGGGAGAGCGGACAACCTTGGCGTGTGCCGTTTGATATGTTAAATATTCTGGAGAGGAACCCCGAGGTGTACACTTGTGCCTTGGGGTTGGAGTATAAGGCAAGGATTGCCTCTCTAATGAGGCCCTGGAAACCAAATATCTCTAGCACTTTCGACATATAGTTCCATTGAACCCTGTCGAATGCCTTCTCTGCGTCTATAGAAAAAAGCAGAGAAGGCGTTCGTGTTTTTTTCCGCAAAGTGAATGACATTAACGATGTGCCTTGTTGCATCAGAGGGTTGCCTCCCTCTCACAAACCCCATCTGGTCTTTATCCACAAGAGTCGGAATCACCTTGGAAATTCTTTGCGCCAACAGTTTGGCGAAGACTTTAACATCTGAATTGAGGAGCGATATGGGCCTAAAGTTTGCGGGGGTATTAGGATCTTTCCCCAATTTGGGGATGGTTACTACATATGCCCTCAGCATTTCTGGGGGAATGGATGAATATTGAGCTGCCATGTCAAACGCAGAAGTGAGGTGTGGGGCCAGAAGTTGCTGGAAAGTCTTATAGTACTCAGGCCATCTGGGCCTGGTGATTTCCCATTGGGTAAAGACGATATGACCCTGCTTACTTCTTGGAAAGTGAAGGGAGAATATAGGTTAGAGATTTGTGCGTCTGATAGTTTGGGTAGGTTGATTTTGTTTAGAAAAGCTGCTATGTGTTCTGTGGAGGGATGGAGTGTGAGGGGATCATCTTTGAGATTATAAAGTGTTTTATAGTATTTTGCAAATTGGTCTGCAATGTCTAAGGGGTTGATTATCTTATGGTGTTTTGTAGGGTGCAAGAGGTATTGTACTCTATTTTTGGTATGCATTACCTTGACTCTGCGTGCTAATTGTCTGCCAGGTTTGTTATCATGGGCATACGACTGAAGTTTCAGTCTTCTAAGGTATGTATCGCATCGTACCTCAGCATAAGGTGCGTTCTCAGATCTTCCCTTAGTTCTTGGAGGGACTTTAATAGGGGTGAGGGCTCGGTTTTGTTCTTGGCCTCTAGATTGTGTATGGTCTCCGTGAGTTTAGTAAGCTGAAGGTCATATCGTCTTTTGAGTCTGGTCCCCTGTTGCAGGAGAATCCCCCTAATGTATGCTTTATGGGCCTTCCATAGCGTAAGTGGGCTTACAACAGAATTGACATTATTCTCAAAGAATTCTTTAATGTGTTGGAAAATACGTTTTTGGCTCTCAGGCTCTTGTAGTAATTTGACGTTACATCGCCATATGGGAGTTGGGAGAGGGGCACCCGCTTCTTCAATAGATACAGAAATAGCAGCGTGGTCTGACCACATTATATCATACATTTCAGAAGAGGATATCCTTTGGAGTAGCCACCTGTCCGTCAGAAACATGCCAATACCAGAGTACGTGTGGTGTCTGGAGGAAAAATAGGTGTAATCTTTCTCGTTAGCATGCTGGCACCTCCAGACATCATACAACTCTTCATTGTGTAGGAATTTACTCAGAGAGGGTCTGTCTCTGAGGGCATGGGACGATGAGTCCAACTGCGGGTCATTAGTGATGTTAAAGTCTCCACAGAGCAGCAGGTTACCGTGCCTGATGGTGGCCAAGCACTTAAGCAGTCTGTTCAGGAATCGCACCTGTTGGTTGTTTGGTGTGTATAGGGCCACTAGAGTGTATGGGCGAGAGTTAATGTCACATTAGAGAATGATATAGCGCCCTTCAGAGTGCAGGATAGAGTTCTTGAGATGGAAGGCTACTGTATCTCGGATAGCTAATAGGACGCCTTTGGATTTTTTCTCTAAGGAGGAGGAAAGGAAAACATGTGGGAACTGTCTATGTAAGCATTTTGGGGTGTTCGAGGCACAGAAGTGGGTCTCTTGGATACTAAGGATATCAGCTAACCATTTCAGAGCCTCTCTCCACATTGAATGCCTTTTTGCTGGGCGGTTCAACCCTTTTACATTGAGGGACAGACACTTGACAGGCATGTTACATTAACTGTACAATGTATGTGTGGCATGGTGTGCACTCACTGTGGCCGGTGGGAAAGTCCAAACATACGACCTTAGAAGGAGACAGGTACGATGTGCTCGGCTCGATGCTTCTATGGATGGTTCTGACAGGCTTGCCAGTGGAAGATTTCTCAGTAGAAATGGATGCTTTTGTTCGTATTGCGTACTATGGTTGCGGAAGAGGGAGTGAAATGAAACAGTAAACATGGAGAACAAATTAAACATGCAAAAACAGGGTCCCTGAGAGGATCCGTGAACATTACGGTGAACACCCATTAAGACCATCTCGGGAGAGATTTGTGTGGTAGGAGGCAGGTTATGTGACCTTGTTAGAGATGTTCTTTTTGGTAGAACGCTTGTGGGATACTACCTGCCATTCCTGTGACAGAGGTAGAGCTTTGTCAGCTTGTTTGGGAATTGGTGGGGACTCCACCAGTATCCCCCACTGGCGGAGGATCGTGAGGCCTTCCTCTAGGGAGGACATAGGTTCAGTGGTACTGATGTTGGTAATCAGCAGGGTCGCTGGGTATTTCCACTTATGGGTGATGTTGTGGTTGCGCAGGGCCTTTGTAATGGTGGCTAGGTTTCTCCTACGCTGCAAGGTGTGTCTTGACAGGTCAGGGAGAAACTGCAGGGACGCACATGATGCTGGGCGAAGGTCTTGATTAGGAAAGTTCTGCATGAGGATTTCTTTAGCCCTGTAAAAATGCATTCTAAGCAGGACATCTCTAGGGACCTCCTCTGCTAGGAACAAAGGCTTGGGTACCCTGTGTATTCTGTCTATCGTGAGCTCCATTGCGCAGAGCGATGGTGCCAGGGCTGAAAATATGTCCCCTGCAATGGGATCGTTCGTTGCAGGTGCAGTAGGCCTCACTGCGGCCTGTGTTCCACTCACCTCCATATCCTGCATTCTGGAGGTGTCTTCAGGAGAGGCCATTCTTTGCTTGGTCTTGGCCGGGCTTCTCGTGGTAGGAGTAGAGGCTGCTGATGAGGCTCTGCTGTCCAGGCGATCAGGCTGCTGTCTCGGTTCCTGCGTTGTTAAGGCTGAGTAGGAGGATGTGGCCTGCATGTGTCCCCTCGTGGTGGAGGGTCTGCTGCCATCTTGCTGTGGCCTGGTCTGGGCAGCTGGGAAGAAGCTAGTAAGCTTCCCAGGCCGAACTGGAGGCTCCTTTCTCCTCCTGGTCATCCCAGAGCAGTGGCTGGATACTTGGAGCTGCGGCGCCGGTGTCTATGTGAGCTGACGGCTCTTGTAGCTGCGGCTTCTCCCTTCGGTCCAGCGGAGCTTCGGGACTAAGCGTCCATGTCGGAGCTCAGACGCCACGCCCCCCCTTACACAGCTTTTTTTAAGAGTGAAGATGAGAGTTATGTAGCCAAATGCAATTTTCAGCCATTTATTCTAATGGTACAACTGTTATTTCCCCCAAATAAATCATTTTCATGTTGAGATGAAATGTATCTTTCTCTCAAAGAAATTGTCCTTGCAACAATGTTGCAATTTGATAATCTATTTTGTTTTTAAGAATGGTAGAATGTGTAATCTCTTCATGTTTTGGTAAAATGTTTTTTTCTCTGTCACTTTCACTTATTGATATTTATCTCACAAAAACATTTCCCCAAACTCGCAAAGGTGTCTTCACAAACCACAAACAATACCATTGCTTATGGAAATTTTAAAATAAGTCCCATTTTTTACATTTTTTATTCTTTCCAAATTATTCTAATTTGAGCCCAAAGAATGTGATATGTGTACCAACATCAGGAATAAAAATGTCATTACCAAAAATCAGAGGGTAACATTACTATTCTACACTCACGCAGCATGAACCACCAAATATCACAGAATAAATCAAGAATAATTCCTAACTAATGCAATTCCTATATATTTCTAGAAATGCAGTATCTGTGTATTTATGTGTAGAATGACTTGACATGCAGTAGCCCTGTGGTTTAAAAGGTAGCAATTCTGCCTACCATTGCAGACATCCTGAGTTCGATTCCCAAGCATGTCACTTCATGTAGAGATGTTGTTTGTCCTCTCTATGTCGTTAAACATAACTCCTGACTCAGGGCCTTACCTACAGTATATCACAAAAGTGAGTACACCCCTCACATTTTTGTAAACATTTTATTATATTTTTTCTTGTGACAACACTGCAGAAATGACACTTAGCCACAATGTAAAGTAGTGAGTGTACAGCTTGTATAACAGTGTAAGTTTTCTGTCCCCTCAAAATAACTCAACACACAGCCATTATTGTCTAAACCGCTGGCAACAAAAGTGAGTACACCCCTAAGTGAAATTGGGCCCAATTAGCCATTTTCCCTCCCCGGTGTCATGTGACTCATTAGTGTTACAAGGTCTCAGGAGTGAATCAGGAGCAGGTGTGTTGAATTTGGTGTTATCACTCTCACTCTCTCATACTGATCACTGGAAGTTCAACATGGCACCTCATGGCAAAGAACTCACTGAGAATCTGAAAAAAAGAATTGTTTCTCTACATAAAGATGGCCTAGGCTATAAGAATATTGCCAAGACCCTGAAACTGAGCTGCAGCATGGTGGCCAAGACCATGCAGCGTTTTAAAAGGACAGGTTCCACTCAAAACAGGCCTCACCATGGTTGCGTCATATCCAGAGGTTGTCTTTGGGAAATAGACATATGAATGCTGCCAGCATTACTGCAGTGGTTGCAGTGGTTGAAGGGGTGGGGGGTCCGCCTGTCAGTGCTCAGACCATATGCCGCACACTGCATCAAATTGGTCTGCATGGCTGTCGTCCCAGAAGAAAGCCTCTTCTAAAGATGATGCACAAGAAAGCCTGCAACAGTTTGCTGAAGACAAGCAGACTAAGGACATGGATTACTGGAACGATGTTCTGTGGTCTGATAAGACCAAAATACACTTATTTGGTTGACCATCTGTGTCAAGCGTGTGTGGCGGCAACCAGGTGAGGAGTACAAAGACAAATGTGTCTTGCCTACAGTCAAGCATGGTGGTGGGAGTGTTATGGTCTAGGGCTGCATGAGTGCTGCCAGCACTGGGGAGCTACAGTTCATTGAGGGAACCATGAATGCCAACATGTACTGTGACATACTAAAGCAGATCTTGACCCACTACCTTCGGAGACTGGGCCGCAGGGCAGTATTCCAATATGATAACAAACACAAACACACCCCCGAGACAAGCATAAGAAGCTAGAGATGCTGAGGGTAAAGGCGATGGACTGGCCAAGCATGTCACTAGACCTAAACCCTATTGAGTATCTGTGGGGCATCCTCAAACAGAAGATGGAGGTTTCTAACATCCACCAGCTCCGTGATGTTGTCATGGAGGAGTGGAAGAGGACTCCAGTGGCAATCTGTTAAGCTCTGGTGAACTCCATGCCCAAGAGGGTTAAGGCAGTGCTGGAAAATAATGGTGGCCACACAAAATATTGACAATTTGTGCCCAATTAGGACATTTTCACTTAGGGGTGAACTCACTTTTGTTGCCAGTGGTTTAGACATGAATGGCTGCGTGTTGCGTTATTTTGAGGGGACAGCAAATTTACACTGTTATACAAGCTGTGCACTCACTACTTTACATTGCAGCAAAGTATAATTTCTTCAGTGTTGTCACATGAAAAGATATAATAAAATATTTACAAAAATGTCAGGGGTGTACTCACTTTTGTGAGATACAGTAAATTATGTCTAAATGTAGTATTTATGTGTAGGATGGTTCCACCACCATTGCAAATCTTGGCAGATACACTAGCTAGGCAGAAGTATTGGGACGCCTGCCTTTACATGCGCATGAAATTTAATGGCATCCCAGTCTTAGTCTGTAGGGTTTAATATTGATTTGGCCCACTCTTTGCAGCTATAACAGCTTCAACTCTTCTGGGAAGGCTGTTAACAAGGTTTAGGAGTGTATCTATGGGAGTGTTTGGCCATTCTTCCAGAAGTGCATTTGTAAGGTCAGGCACTGATGTTGGATGAGAAGTTCTGGCTCATAGTCTCCCCTCTAATTCAGCCAAAAGGTGTCCTGTCTGGTTGAGGTCAGAACTCTGTGCAGGCCAGTCAAGTTCCTCCACCCCAAACTCGCTCATCCATGTCTTTATGGACTTTGTTTTGTGCACTGGTCCAAATCTTTGGTGGAGGGGGGATTGTGATGTGGGGTTGTTTTTCAGGGTTTTTCAGGGGTTGGGCTTGGCCCCTTAGTTCCAGTGAAGGGAACTCTTAAGGCATCAGCAAGACATTTTGGGCAATTTCATGCTCCCAACTTTGTGGGAACAGTTTGGGGATGACCCATTCCTGTTCCAACATGACTGCACACCAGTGCACAAAGCAAAGTCCTAACCTCAACCCGATAGAAAACCTTTTGGCTGAATTAGAGCAGAGACTGCAAGCCAGGCCTTCTCATCCAACATCAGTTCCTGACCTCACAAATTTACATCTGGAAGAATGGCCAAATATTCCCCTAGACACACTCCTAAACCTTATGGACAGCCTTCCCAGAAGAGTTGAGGCTGTTATAGCTGCAAAGGGTGGGCCAAATCAAATATGAACCCTATGGCCTAAGACTGGGTTGCCATTACATTTCATGTGCATGTGAAGGCAGTTGTCCCAATACTTTTGGCTACCTGGCAAGATTTACAATGGTGGTGGAACCCTCCTACACATAAATACTACATTTAGACATAACTTATGTAAGGCCTTGAGCCATGAGTTATGTTTACCAATATAGTGAGAACAAACAAGTCTCTACATGAAGAGGTGCATTTGGGTTTCAAACCCGGGAACTAAGCTCTTTTAGGCAGCTCTGTTACCTTGTGAGCCACATAGCTGATACAGATGGAACCTGGAGGAACTTGACTGGCCTGCACAGAGTCCAGACCTCAACACAACAGAACACTTTTGGGATGAATTAGAGTGGAGACTGCAAGCTAGACTTCCTCATCCAACATTAGTGCCTGACCTCACAAATGGGCTTCTGGAAGAATAGTCAAACATTCCCATAGACATACCCCTAAACCTTATGGACAGCCTTCCCTGAAGAGTTGAAGCCGTTATAGCTGCAAATGGTGGCCCAACTCTATACTGAACCCTGGGCTGCCATTATAGTTTATGTGTGTGTAAAGGCATGTGTCCCAATACTTATGGCAATATATTGTATACTACTTGTGACACTGATCATGGCTATGGACTTAGGGCTTGTTCACACCACAGTGATGGACAAGACATGTGCTTACTAGCTAAGTGGCTAGCAAATCCACCTGGCACCCAAGTGGTTGCTGGTTCACATCCTGGATATGCTAATGCTTGTGTTGAAGTTTATATGTACCCCCTGTGTGGGTTTCTCACCACAATCCAAAGACAGGCTGGCATTTTATGTGTCTCTTGTCCAAATAGTCTATAAAGTAAGCAAGTTATTTTTGGACTTTAAATTGGAAGCTCATTGCAGCCAATGACTTGGACATTTGAAATTGTAGGGTTTACACTGCACAGGTACATCTGGTTAGAAAACTGTTGCTTGGATCAGTGTTTCTCAACTTCAGTCCTCAAGGCACCCCAACAGGTCATGCTTTCAGGATTTCCCTCAGATAAAACAGCTGTGGTAATTACTAAGGCAGTGAAACTGATCAAATCACTTGTGCAAAATAATGGCAAGCCTGAAAACATAACATGATGGGGGAATTGAGGACAGGGTTGAGAACCACTGATGTAGAATTTTGTCCTAGAGTTATACTGATCTGATGAACATAGCCAAGGGTTAACATAGCAAATAGTATTAGGTATTGCAGTCCCTCAGGTGAAATCAATTTGAACAGACAGATTGAAAGATACTGGTGGGCGTGTACTTCTATTGGGCGTGTGGCAGCTTATATAAAGGACTTCAGTAGGGGGGTTGGTTTGGTATGACAAGAGGCCAGGTTTGTTGCTGTGGTTTTTGTGGGATAAGGAATGATATTGTGCATAATGACAAATGCCTCAGTAGAGCTGTTTGCTGAAATTATTGTGCATTTTGACTATCAAAAGTGGCTTGATTTGACCATTCTGCCTGATTGGGGTGTGTATTGTTTGTCTTACCATGCATTCTTCTAGGAAAAAAAATACTCACCAATGTGTGTGTGTAGAATGTGGAGGGTGGTGGGTGTTATTGTTTGAATATGTGCCTTTTTTAATGTTATGTTGTAATGGTTTGTTAGAATGACTGTTAAGTATCTTTCTATACTTTTGCAGCTAATAATGTCATGTGTGTGTTTAGTAGTTCTATGAAATGGGTGGGCTATTATATACTGTGAAAGTAAAGCTGTGTCCGCTGTAAGATTTAGTCCAATTTTAGATTGTAAGCTCCTATGAGCAGGGCCCTTAGAACCCAATTGCTAACTGTTTTGCTAAATGTAGCACCATATATACTGTAAATACTTTAGTGCCAATAAATATGTACATATTTGTATCTCTGCTGGCAAAATAAAAGAAAATTGATTTTGCTTTTTGTTTTTCTCTTTTGTAACTTACTTTTTAATTAGTTTTGGGAGGTGGTGGTTTTGGGGAAGTGGATTACCTTCCTTAGGGCCAGTTCACTCTGCTGCGGTGTCTGAGATCAGATGTGATTTGCACCACAGTGCAAATCACATGCAATCTCTGTGCTATGCAAATTCAGCCATACAAATAGTATGGCTGAATTCTCATTGCATCCTGACCAAACTCACACAGGACCCTTTTTTGTTACGCAGCAGAACCGGATCACATGGGTGTTCACATCCATGCCATGCGATTCCTGTCCAAATTTGCAGTTCGCAGAGCGATCTGCAAACTGATTTGGGGGTGTCATTAGTTTTCTATTGACACTCCCAGCAGTTTGCATATGGTAGTCGGGTGCGATGCGGGAACCCGCAGTGGATTCACAGGGTTCCCGTACCGCACCTGACTCGCAAGCAGTACATACTGCCCTATGCAAACTGCTGGAAGTGTCAATAGAATGCTGACACCCCCAAATCAGTTTGCAGATTGCACTGCAAACTCCGACAGGAATCGGATCGCATAGGTGTGAACACCCATGCAATCCTATTCCAATGCGGAACCAAAAAAAGGGTCCTGTGCGAGATTGGTCTGATTGATGCGATTTCAGCCATACTCTCTGTATGGCTGAAATCTCATCACACAGAGATCACATGTAATTTTCACTGCAGTGTGGTGTGAATCACATGCGATCTCGGACAACTGTGCAGTGTGAACCAGCCCTCAGCCCCAGTTCACACTGGTACAATGTGCAATATCGAATGCGATTGGCACCACACTGCAGTGCAAATCACATGTGATGTCTGTGTGATGTGATTTCCCCCATACAGCTAGTATGGCTGAAATTGCAACACATTCGGGTTAAACTCGCACAGGACCTTTTTTTGTGTTAGCACCAGAATCTGATCGCATGGATGTTCACACTTATGCGATCCGATTCATGTCCAAACTGCCAGCTCGCACTGCAATATCTGAGATGAAATGGAGGTGTCATTAACTGTGCATTGACATTCCCCTCAGTATGCATATAGCAGTGTGAACTGCCATGCGAGTCAGGTGCGATGCGAGAACCCGCAGTGGATTTGCAGGGTTCCCGCATCACACTAGTGTGAACCAGCGCTGATAAGTCATCCTCTCATTGATATTTGCATAGTCCTTACAGATATAAATCAGCAGAAAAATGCAGGAAGTGTAATGTGGCTGCAAACAGGAAGTGATGTGTGCACATGGGCTGGAAGCAATTGTGTGGTGACACCAAATAAACAAATCAATGAACCACACCAAATATAACTACCACATTCTCCCCTACACTGATCAAAAATGTAATTTCAAATTGCTATAATGTATTGCCCCCCCCCAATCCATACCAAGACCTTTGGCCAATTTTCTTTTACAAAACGGCAGGGGATCCTCCCAAAATCAATGCCAGACCCTTTTTGAGTATGCAAACTGGAGGTCAGGATGGGGGGACAAGCGAGGGCCCCCCTCCTGGACCACAGCAGGCCACATGCCTTTAACATGAGGGGTGTGTGTGCTTTGGGGTGGGGGGGCTCTGTGCCCCCCACCCCAAAGCACCTTGTCTCCCTGTTGACAAAGGACCTGGTACTTTGTGGGGGGACCCCTGCACCATTTTTTTTTAATTTGGCACGGGGTTCCCCTTAAAATCCATACTAGACCTGAAGGGCCTGGTACGGACTTTGGGGAGGACCCCTACGCAAATTATTTTTAAAAAATTTGCAGGGGTTCCCCTTAAAATCCACACCAGACCCAAAGGACCTGGTATGGACTGGGGGGGTGGCCCCAACGCAATGCTTTTTCAATGATCTTTATCTATATTGCCAGGAACCGGCAATACATTACAGCCGCGAGCAATTTTGAATGACAATTTTTCCTTTACAAATGTCATTTTGCAGTGTCACTATTCTAAACATCACAGAGACCCATACTATGGGGACCCCCCCAAGCATGATATTTAACGTTTTTTTGTTCACTTTAAGCATTATTAAAACTACTGCTCCTGAAAAACAAACTTAAATTTAAAAACTTTTTGTTCTATTGATATATGTCCCCAAGAGCGGGACCCAGGTCCCCATACATTTTTTAAGGCAATGAACTCGCATTGAAGCTATAAATGGAGGCATTTGAAAGTTGCAGGTTTGAATCCGATTGACGGCCAGTGTGCGGCATATGTGATTGGAGAGGAATGTTTTCAGGCAAATAGAGCTCTGTTCTGTTTGCATTTCCTCCCAGTTTGTGAGAGTTGAAGTCTAAATTGCCTTTAACTGGGAGATATTTTCAGGCACTGCTGGAGTAGATTTTGGAGCTTTAAGGAATTTCCCCTGGGGGTGGTAATATCAGACATAGAGGGTGGTAATATTAGAGATGGGGGTTGGTAATATTTCAAACAAAAAGTCCTCGTCAT
>BLSH010315166.1:1213728-1234680 GCA_018402905.1 Glandirana rugosa | reverse complement strand
TAGGTATGAATTAAATTTTATGTGTAATTTATGCTCCTAGAATGCCTGACGGTGGTCCCTGCATGTTCGGCCTCTGTATGTGGCCAGGGTGTGAAAAAGTCTCACACATGTGGTATTGCCATACTCGGGACGAGTAGCAGAATATATTTTGGGGGGTAATTTTTGCTATGTACATGCTATGTGTTAGAAATATCTTATAAATTGACCACTTTGTGTAAAAATAAAAGCGTTTTAATTTTCTTTCCATGTTTTTCAAAGACTTGTGAAAAAAAATGAACCATTCAAAAGATTCATAATGCCTCATAGATTATACGTTTGGGTGTTTGCTTTCCAAAATGGGGTCATTTTGTGGGTAATTCCATTGTCCTGGTGCTCCAGGGCCTTCAAAAGTGTAATAGGTTGTTAGGAAATTAGATGTAAAAATTCTGCTCCTAGAATGCATGACGGTGCTCCCTGCATGTTGGACCTCTCTATGTGGTCAGGCTGTGAAAAAGTCCCACACATGTGGTATCGCCATACTCGGGACGAGTAGCAGAATATATTTTGGGGGGGTAATTTTTGCTATGTGCATGCTATGTGTTAGAAATAACTTATAAATTGACCACTTTGTGTAAAAATAAAAGCTCTTTCATTTTCTTTCCACGTTTTTCAAAGACTTGTGGAAAAAAATGAACCATTCAAAAGACTCATAATGCCTCATAGATTATACCTTGGGGTGTTTGCTTTCCAAAATGGGGTCATTTTGTGGGTAATTCCATTGTCCTGGTGTCCCAGGGCCTTCAAAAGTGTAATAGGTCGTTAGGAAATTAGATGTGAAAATTCTGCTCCTAGAATGCATGACGGTGCTCCCTGCATGTTGGACCTCTCGATGTGGTCAGGCTGTGAAAAATCTCACACATGTGGTATCGCCATACTCGGGGACAGTAGCAGAATGTATCTTGGGGTGTAATTGGAAGTATGCATATGCTGTGTGTGAGAAATAACTTGTTGTTTTGACAATTTTGTGCAAAAAAAAAAAAAATAATAATAATTTCGTACTTTTCCAAAGAATTGTGGGAAAAAGTGTTTTTTTTTCAAAATTTTCGCACTTTTTTTCAATTATGTCGCAAAAAATAAAAAACCCAGAGGTTCTTAAATACCACCAAAAGAAAGCTCTATTTGTGTGAAAAAAATGATACAAATTTTGTTTGGATGCAGTTTAGCGTGAGAGAGTAATTGAGATTCAAAGTGTGAGAGCGCTGAAAGCTGAAAATTGGTCTGGGCAGGAAGGGGGTATAAACGTCCTGTATTGAAGTGGTTAGTTGATGAAGAAATAACGAAGGAGTAGCCCACCCCTGGCCATGAAACAGCTTTTGATTTAATTGTCTGATTTCTTTCGGTCCTTTGAAAAAGGGAGGGTGGCTATTCTTAAGAGCTGTAATTCCTGAACCCTTCCTCTGATTTGGATGCACATACCCTCAAATTAAACCTGAGAGTGTGCACTTTTAGACCATATCCATTATATAACTATTGCTTGAATATGTTTTGGTAAATACCTGAAAAAAAAATAAATTGTGCTTGTGCCCAAATATATATGGACCTAACTGTAAATGTGGCTGAGAAAAAAAAACACTTACTGTATGGGAAATCACAGTAATCAGGTTTGATAAAGGAGCTTCCCAACCCCCTGTCTTTCTACATTTTTGGGTGTTGGCGGGACGACGGGGTGTTTACTTCAGTATTTTTATACTGTATCTATTCAGGTTCACATTTATATATAGCTATTTTATCACATTTATTTATCATCATTATAGTTTTTTCTCAATTTATATGTCTTTTGCTCATAATTGGATTTGATGGTCTGGTAGGCATTTATATTTTTATGTTTTTTTCTTTGCACTTAATCTGGTTTATATCTTATCTCACTGTTTTTGAGGGTTATTTAAACAATAACATATATGCTATTTGTAACTAGTGAACATTAACAAATTGCCGCCCAGCTCGTGCGGATATACTATGGCAGGTCGGGCTCTTCTGCATGAACCGACGTACCTGTGCGGCGGTCCCTGCATGTGAGATTGTGCACAGGCCGTGGTAGCGTGCCCGTGGGTCCGGCAGATTTGATGTCCACCGACGGCCACTCGCGATCGTTGTGCACAGAGCCAGAACAGGGATCTGCCTATGTAAGGGGACATGTCAGAGATCTGTTGTTTGCAGTGATGGGAAACAGCGATCTCTGTTATGTCCTAGGCAGCCAATCCCCCTACAGTTAAAACACACCCAGGGAACACAGTTAACCCTTTGATCGCCCCCTAGTGTTAACCCCTTCCCTGCCAGTGTCATTTATACATTGATCACTGCATTTTTATAGCACTGATCAATGTAATAATGTCACTGGTCCCCAAAAAGTGTCATTTGGGGTCAGATATGTCCGCCGCAATGTTGCAGTCCCACTAAAAATCACAGATCGACGCCATTACCAGTAAAAAAAAATTAAAAAGTCCATAAATCTATCCCATAGTTTGTAGATGAGATAACTTTTGTGCAAACCAATCAATATATGCTCATTTTTTTTAAACAAAAATATATACAATAATATATATTGACCTAAATATATGAAGAAATTTGTTTTTTTTTTACATTCTTTTAATATCATTTATATATATATTTATTATAGCAAAAAGTAAAAAAAATTTAGTTTTTTTCAAAATTGTCACTCTTTTTCTGTTCATAGTGAAAAAAATAAAAACTGCAGAGGATATCAAATGCCACCAAAAAAAGCTCTATTTGTGGGAGAAAAGGGCAAAAATTTTGTTTGGGTACAACGTCGCATGACAACGCAATTGTCAGTTAAAGTGACGCAATGCTGTATCGCAAAAAATGGCCTGGTCACGAAGGGGGTAAATCCTTCCAGGGCTGAAGTGATAAAGGGAGAAAGAGGTGCACATAGGTCACTTTTATAGAGATTACATCCACTCTAAAGCCTCGTACACACGGAACGACGATCGTATACAACAGGTCGTATGAACGACCGTTGTATAGAAATCGATCGTTTGTATGCGCGATTAGAACAGCCGACATACGACGGTCGTACAAGGGGAGTTGTATGAGCAGACTAGAAAACTTGGTCGTACCAACAAGCGGTCATACGACCGTTGTATCGTGTGTACAGAGCAGTTGGTACAACAAGTTGTACAGGTATTGTGCAAAACACGCATACTCCGAAGTCAGGAATGGCCAAATGTTAATTACATACACATGAACGTTCTTTCCGTGGTCGTACGATCATGTAGTACAGTCAGTATGCAAGTTACATTATCCAACATACGATTTGAGACGATCGTAAGTATGATCGTCGTCCCGTGTGTACGAGGCTTTAGGCCTGATTAGCACTGTGGCGGTGGGTTACTGCACATGCATTAACATACTTTAATTTGTGCATTAACAGTTCATTCATTTTAAATTAGCTGTTACCAGGGCTTAGTGAATGCAGGTTTTAGGGTACCTCCACCATTTTCCTCAAGGCAATGCAATCATTTTCTGCGTTAACATGCATTGTGTTTAGACAGCTCATTCATTTTAAATAAGCTGTCAACACATCACAATAAAGGTTGAAATACACCCTCATCTTTTTTCTCAATGCAGCACACTACAGAGCTCAGATGGTTGATGTCTGTGCATTATTGTGCACTAAAACTCAAGGTAATACTAAGGGATATTTTCAGGAAAAAAGACATTCCTTGTTGAACTTATTGCATTTTTACAGCTTTCTGTTCTAAAACAAAAATCTGATTTTTGATTTGAGTTTAAAATATGGAAAATACATGAACTACATTGTCAACAATTTCATACAATGTCTTCTTTCCTTTTCTATATAAAGGACTTAGGAACATTGATGATTTTTGTAAGAGTTGCCTAGCAACTATATAGATGGCTGTGTTATCGAGGTCACAAGCTGCTGTCTCTGCTCAGCATGGCCTATTCATATGAGAGAGGATGGATGCTGGATGAAAGTCAGTCAAGATGGAAAAGAGATAGGTCTTGTTTCCGAGCCAATTAGACAGGGCTGGTTAACCATTAAGCAAAATGACCATGAGCTTAGGGCACCAAGGGAAAGGGGCACCACGGAGGGTTCCCTCTAGCTATCATGCCCTTAAAGAATAAGTTCATTTTCTCACCTCAAGCATATAAAAAATCCCAACAAAACAACTATGCAAAAAGACAGGCTGAAAACCTTGCTAACTATTAAAGCAGATTTGTTACACCAAATTCGTTTTGGAGACTTGATCAAAGACTTTGCAATTAAAAAAAATATTTAATAAAACTTTTAAAAATCTAAGTAAATATTAAAGCGGTATTAAGCCCAAAAGCAAACCTTTATTATACTGCAGCTTGCCAATTATTAGTTTTAATGGCTGCCTTAGTTTTCTTTTCTAGGCTTTCTTTTTATATTTTCATCTGGTGATCTTGCCAGTAAGTCTTTGCAGATGTAGCAGTTAGAGGGTTGAGACAAATCATTTATCAGTGACATGCGTGCTTACAATGATCAGCTTTTATTTATTTACGTAAAACGTTTACCCCAAAACGAAAAACTGTTGCTATAACTGCCCAAAAGGTGTTTGGCTTTAACTAGTTACTACCGTAGTGCCCCCATACTGATAGGTGTGTTTTGTAGTGAGTTTTTGCTTGGAGAGGCAAAATTTAGTGAGGTCTGACTGTAGGTGCAGGCCTGAATGTTTTGATCTGAGCTGGGGAGTGGCTCAGGGAGTGGCTGGAGACAGAAGGAAGGAACATCCCTTGGAGTTTCCTCCCCCCCTGAGCAGAGAAGGTTCTGGAAAGGGGAATGGATGAGGGGGTGTCACTTTCTGATGTATGACAAGGAGCCCTGACCAATCCACAGTCTGGATTGGCAGGGGGCAGGCCTCCTTAAATACAGTGGTCTGCCCGCAGGGGGTGGAGAGAGTTGGTTGGAAGTGTGGAAGATGTACCAGAGGTGCCGGGGAGGCCTTTACCCAGGAGGGAGCCCCCAGTCTGGGGGGTTGACCTTGAGGCCTGGAGACTCAGGTGCAGCCAGGAGGGGAGGTGATTCCTGGAGCAGCACAAGGGAGTAGGAGAACAATAGAGGTGCTACTGAGAACACTTTAAAGTATCCACTGGAGTCGGTGAGTGACCGACCCTGGGAGCTGGAGGAGAAAGGTCAGAACAGTCTGGGAGAGGAATAGTGGACAGTCTGTGGAAGCCTTGGGAGCCAGTCAGGGGAAGGAGTGTCACGGTGAGGAAAGCAGGTCGTGGGACCTGGAAGAGGGATGGGCTGGGAGTTGTAGTCCATCAAAGGCCCAGCTAGCACCAACGTACTAAGCTACACTTTGAGTGATCCAAGACCCTGGCCTGCAATGGCTAGCGGCAGTCACCACGAAGAGAGAGATAGCGGAAAGTGGGAGACTATTACCAGCACTACCTTGATTGCTGGATAAGCCGGAGAGGACCCTGATTGACACGGGGATCCGGTTGGAGCCAGGCGGGGGCCTCGCATTGGGGTTGATTGATGGAGAGGAGTGGCTGTGCCTGATCTGCCCGGACTGCCGGATTCCAACCGTGGTCGTCACTGCCTGGGCCCGATGCAGCTATTGTGACGAGCCACTCACTTGATTGGCGTCCATGCAGCAGGGGCCACAGTACTACCAAGTGGACCTGCCGTCAGGGAGATGCGTTTCGCAGCTGTGGAGGCCTCGGAGGGCCGAGTCGGGCCTGGTGTCACCACCCAAAAGCGGGGAGGAGTTGCAGCCTTGCGACTCTCCTGCAAAATTGGAGTACAAGGGAAGGAAGGAGGGGGCTGTTGTGGCCTGCGGCCTGGCCGGGGACCTGGGTACCGTAAGTACTAATGTGTGGGAATCAGGGGTCCCTGAAATGCTGGCCATCACTTACCCCATGGCCATCCCAGTGCAGCTGAAGCAAGTAAGCAGGGGAGGAGAGTCCCTGGAGGAGCTAACTGGGGATGTTGGGGAACAAGCCATAGACTGGAGGTCACCCAGACTGGTAGCGGAGTTTGAGTCTCTGGAGCACCTGGCGGAGTGGTCGTCTCCTAGTGAGGGACCAAGGAAGAGTGGGTGACGGGAGGTTCACAACCTGGCGATGTCCTGTCGGAGGACGAGTCCGGACCCTCATTACAGCCCAGCCCTGCACCAGGAATCCCCAGTATTAACAGCCGCCTCTTTTACAACAGGCCTTACACAACCCAGACCAGAGCGGCAACATACTGTCAGCATATGGTAAAGTCTCTGGATATGCTAGTACGGCCAGGGAGGGAGACGGTGAAGAGTTTGCCCAGGTTTTCCCAGTACCAGTGCAGTGGAGAGTCGCTCTGGAGTAGGGCCTGTACTTCCCATACGTGTTGCCCCAGGTCGTGAACATTGTAGAGAGCTCCAGAGAGGGGTGGGAAAATGACCTAACTTGGGAATACCTCCATGTACCCAAACCCTTGCGGGGACCGGATAGCAGCTAATGGGAAAGATTCTTGGAACTGAAACAAGAATGGAATTTGGGCCAGGCTATCTGGAAAGACTGTGTGACGGTGATAAAACCTGGACAGCCTGCAAAGAGTTATTCCATCTCTGTTCAGGGAGAGGGGGACCAGTGGGTGAGATTGCCTGATCCTCACTACTATGTTTAGGACTGTGATGTTGTACAGCCTACGCAGCACACTACATGGACTGCAGGAGGAGTAGCGGAGTGTGCACTTTCTCTTGAACTGCGGGACAAACTAGCCTGCCACCCTGTGCCCAATGAAAGAGACTGTTCACTGCAAGGATATTGGGGTGAAGTTTGTTCCTGTTTCATTATTTTTGAGGACCTGTTGTTTGGGGAGGGGCCCCTCCCGTCAGGAACCTTAGAGAAAAAAAAACTGTGCACTTTCTTTGTTTCTGCTCCTGCAGTGGGATCATAGCCCCTCACTGCAGGGTAGTCAGGTGAAAGAAGTACAACTCCTGGTAGACTGTTAATTAGTTAGTTTTGATAGTTGTGTTCCTCTTCTTTTAGGTATCCTGGGATGGAACGGCTGTTCATCCCCATCTGTTGAGAATCAAGACAACATCAACCTTTCACTACTAACTAGAATATTACATTTGGTTCAGTGTATTATATTAACGCTCAAATACAGTTACCTACACCCCTAATTATACAAATGAACAAAGTTCCACCAGAGGGAGGAAAGGAAAGGGGCTGTGGGATTTTTATGGTACCACAATAGGCTCACAAAGTCAGAATATTAAAATCAAAATATTTAATTTTTTTTAATACAAAACACACACAAATACATGTTTAAAAACAGTAATGTACATGTCATTCCCAAAGGGGGAGAAGATTGGTTCAGATTCTCACAGTATGCTGGTAAGTGCTTCCCAACATGTTTTGCGGTTTAAACGCTCCCAAGGTAGGCCTTGGCATATGACGATGCATGCATATATATAACACACTTTTATCATATCATTTGTACTAGCACTATTACAAGAAATTATTGCTGTTGGCTATTATAGATATGTAAGTGCAAATATGTATATTAATACATGTTATTGCTTCTAGTACGCACTAGAAATTGTGCATTCTCCTGTGGAAGCGGTTAAACCGCAAAACATGTCGGGACGCACTTACCAGCATACTGTGAGAATCTGAACCAATCTTCTCCCCCTTTAGGAATGACATGTACACTACTGTTTTTAAACATTTATTTGTGTGTGTTTTGTATTGAAAAAAATATTTTGATTTTAATATTCTGACTTTGTGAGCCTATTGTAGTACCATAAAAATCCCACAGCCCTTTTCTTTTCCTCCCTCTGGTGGAACTTTGTTCATTTGTACTAACTAGAGTAGAGGGCTTCTCCTTTGGGAGAGGTGCTCTGGCTCAGGAATCTATAGTGATTTGGTATGTGATTAGCTGCAGGGTTCTGTAGTCAGGAAATGTGATAAACTGTATAGTGTAAATATTACAGAAAAAAGGCAGAGATATATTTTTGTAACTTATTTATTTCTACAGTTTTGTATGTCCCCTTTCCAAGTTTGTTCCCTTTATTCCCTCCCATTTTTTGACTTTGGGATGCCCGTGCTCCTGGGCCCAGGAACTATTTTTGTAAATTTTTCAGCTGGGTACCAGCTGATGTTTAGGGGGGGGGAGGGGTGAGTGTAGATTCCCATAGTAATAGGTGCGTTTTGTAGTGAGTTTTTGCTAGGTGAGGCAAAATTTAGTCAGGCCTGACTGTAAGTGAAGGCCTGAATGTTTTGATCTGAGCTGGGGAGTGGCTCAGGGAGTGGCTGGAGACAGAAGGAAAGAACACCCCTTGGAGTTTCCTCCCCCTTGAGCAGAGAAGGTTCTGGAAAGGGGGGTGGATGAGGAGGCGTCACTTTCTGATGTATGACAAGGAGCCCTGACCAATCCACAGTCTGGATTGGCAGGGGGGCAGGCCTCCTTAAATACAGCGGTCTGCCAGCAGGGGGTGGAGAGAGTCGGGTGGAAGTGTGGAAGATGTAGCAGAGGTGCCTTAGAGGCCTCTACCCGGGAGGGAGCCCCCAGTCCGGGGGGGGTGACCTTGAGGCCTGGAGACTCGAGTGCAGCCAGGAATGGAGGTGATTCCTGGAGCAGCACAAGGAAGTAGGAGAATGGCAGAGGTGCTACTGAGAACACTTTAAAGTATCCACTGGAGTCGGTAAGTGACAGATCCTGGGAGCTGGACGAGAAAGGTCGGAACAGTCTAGGAGAGGAATATTGGACAGTCTGTGGAAGCCTTGGGAGCCAGTCAGGGGAAGGAGTGTCACGGTGAGGAAAGCAGGTCGGTGGGACCTGGAAGAGGGATGGGCTGGGAGTTGTAGTTCATCAAAGGCCTGGCTAGCAACAACGTACTAAGTTACACTTTGAGGGGTCCAAGACCCTGGCCTGTAAATGGTGGTCCTGAGGCCCTGCTGACATTTTGCAGGCCTCACCATGTCCTAGCTGCGGTGAAGAGAAAGGAGTTATGTGAGTCTGATAAATTTCCCTTCAGGTCAGGAACTAAGTGATGTTCTGGAGAGAAGTGAAGCAGCAATAGTATGCAAGTGATATGCTGGAGAGAAGTGAAGGAGCAATAGCCTGCAGAAGAGATGTGCTGGAGGAAGTAGCTTATATATATGTGTATATAGGAGGTCCCGTAACCAATTCTTTGGGCATCCTACAGTCACCCTTTTTCCCCATCCAAGCCAATTCCCCAAATTAAAACAAACAAAAACAAGAGCTGGCCTGTTCAGTGACTTCAGATGTGTGAGATATGGTGGGATTGAGGGCAGCTATAAAGTGAACCACAACTACCAGCTACTCCCAATGGAACACATGGCTACATTACCTCTAGATTTGCTAGTACATCTAACAGAGGCATAACTAGAACTTTCAAGGACCCAGTACAAGAAACCATGAAGGGCCCCCTGACCCCCCCGCCCGGTCGTAAGTGTGACCTTTGTGACCCTGGTAGTTCCGACACTGGTGTCAGTTGTTTTTTTTATTATATTTTTTATTTTTTACTATTTTATTATTTTTTTTTACAATATTATTTTTTATTATTTTTTACAATTTCTTAGAGACTCTTTGGGGGGGCTTTGGTGAGATATCAGGGGTCTAAACAGACCTCTGACATTCCACCTTTGAGACAGAGACATGGGGTTGAGGACACAGCCCTTAATCTCCATTCCTGTGGCCTTTCCATTTATAAACTGAAGCATAATAAACACAGTTTACTACACTTTGGTACCAATCACTGACTCTGTTATTTCAGACAAGGAAGGGAACGGTAAATTACATATTTACCGGTCCCTTCCCTGCTCTCCATCTTGACACATCCCCCTGCATCAGCTGATGGGAGAGGGGAAGGGGAAGGGGAAACTGACAGCACTGTGGGGGAGGAGGGGGGGGGCAGGAGACGGTACAGGTGGGACCAGAGTAGAGTGGTGGGGAGGGTGGCAATGGAGTGCAAGGGGACAGGAGAAGGGGGGACAGTAGAGAGCATGGGCACCAGTGAGCAGCACATGGGTAGGGAGAACAGCAAAGAGGGGACCGGAAAAGAGCGGGGATGTGGGAAAGAGCACAGAAGTTGCTGTGGAAGATCGCAGGGGGGCCAGGAGAGAGAAGAGGGGCCTGTGGGTAGCGGAAGGAAGCTGGACAGGAGAGGCGGCATATAGAGAAACTGATGCCCTCCATGTGCGTCCTGCAGCCAGAGAGGAGAAGTTGGCATTCAGTGGCTACAGGGGGAACATGGAGGGCATTGGTTCCTCTATATGCTGCCCCTCCTGTCCAGGAGCAGAAGGGAGCTGCACGGGCCCCCTGGAGCATGGAGCCGGGTCACAAGGAAGACCTCTGTAGTTACCCCCCTGACATCTAACACACCCCTTTCCCCAGACTGACAATCCTGTAATCCAAAGATGTCTTCATCCAGAGTGTAGGCTCTTTAATACAGGAGAGGTGTGTTGCTGGCCACATCTCCAGGTGAAAACAGAGGCAAAAAGCCCTAAAAAAGAAACTAATGCAACCACCAAATCTAATGATTGGTACACTGTATTAAAGTAATATTTTTATTTGGGTTAAAAACCACTTTAGGATGGGTTCACAACATTGCGAATTGGATGCGGGGAATCTGCACCCAATTCGCAATAGCAGGAGAATGCAACCGGCTCTCTATGGAGCCAGTTCACATATCTCCTGAGCAGCTTCGGTGTGAATTTGCACAGGAGCCCTGTGCGTCTTTTGGTCTGTTTCAGGTCCGAATTCAGTCCAAAATTCAGGCTGAAATCTGACCTGAAACTGTGAACGGGGACACACCAGCGCCGGAGCCGTCTCCAGTGTGAACCCAGCCTTAAAGCGGAGTTCCATGCTTTTTTTGTTTATTAAAAGTCAGCAGCTACAAAAAGTGTAGCTGCTGACTTTTAATAAACAGTAGCTTACCTGTCTCCCGGTCCAGCGATGGCTGCTCCCGAAGCCTCGCTCGTCTCCCCCCTCCTCCCTGCGGCGCCGGCATTGCAGGTGTGGGCACACGGTACATTGCAGGTGTGGGCACGCACTGCCCCCCAAATGTGGCATGTAAGGGGGTGAGGAGTGCTTAAAGCGGAAGTTCCATTTTTGGGTGGAACTCCGCTTTAAGGTAAAACGAAATCATTTGCTTACAGGGGTTTCATTTCAAAGTTAGAAATAATTAACGTTAAAGTGCAAAGTTTTTGAATAATGAATGAGTACATTTGTAAATATCACAGTATGGATTTGTAAAGATCAAAGTAAAAATTGTCAACTCAGACTGAAAACATATACAACATACAATAATAATAAATCTTTTTAATGATTATTTATCAAAGAAATGATTTCCCCCATCATTTATAAATAATGCCTCAGTCAGTTGATTGATTTTGACCTATGCTCAGTTGGTTATATAAAATGAAAATGTTTTTATTTAATATTGCTTTGGGGTCTGGCTTGGAGCTGGCCTGGAAGAAAACTAAAGAATGTTTATAAATTTTCAAAGTTTTATTTCACTTTCAACACCTAATGAGGTTCATTTACTAAATGTAAAAGGCCGTTCTGTTTGCAAGGGAAGATGAGATTTGAAGGGAATGTGCCCCAGAGCTTAGTAAATGTGGTGAATCTTTATGGGATTGTACACCACTCATACCGTAAGAACATACCTAAATAATAAAATAACCACACAACAAGGATTGTGGAAAAATTTAGGCCGCACCCCCTTTATTGGGTTTAAAACTGTTTTAATAATTATGAAATTAACTTTAACCTTTAATACCAAACAGAACCGCTATTAACCATTAACAGACCAACATGCCTAGTCACTAAGACTCAAGCAGCAATATCTTATACTAACCAAATAACAGTTTACCAAACACTGTCCACGCACAAAGTGGGCGACATTACCCAAAAGCCAGGTTGCCAACCTGGCCCCACCCCACCACCACAGCCTAAACAATCACTCCTTACAATCCAGCATTGAAAATGCCCTTACCAATGACTGAGAGAATGTACTAAAACATACCTCCCAAATTTTTTATTTAACCCTTTTACACAGTAAGATGATCACATTGTTACAGCAAAGAGCGACGTTTCGGAGCCGCACAGGAATATGGCGGGAATATGACGTCATTGGACGTAAGGGGCGGGTCTGGGGTGTCCCTCTCAGTCCCTGATTGGTGGATGGTTCCTTAAATAGCATCTTGTTTGTATCACAATTTGTCACATGCCTGATGATAGGGGTCCCGTACGGCTCCAAAATGTCATTCTTTGCTGTAACGATGTGATCATCTTATTAAAGATTGGACTCATTTGAGGATCCTGGTGTGCTGGTGACACTATTTGCTCTGATGACATGCGGTTCCAGCCGTTGGTCACTTCAGCACCCGCATTACAAGTAAGCCATATGTAAAGCAGGAACGTGTGCGTTGGGAATTCTACAAACTGAACTTTTACACAGTAAGTAGCAAAGGAAATGTCTCCAGTTACAGGGACCTCAAAGATCTAATATGCAAAAAATGATTGGATAAACAACACAAGTGCATTTTTCTTACCTTTACTTTTCTTTTATAATGGCTTTTCAAAATAACAAATGCAGTAATCTAGAGGCTGGATAAAAAGTTTAGTGCAGCATAACACTTTTAGCAGTAAAATAGTTCATTTTATATAGAGATGTACACATCAGACCAAAACGAGGGACCACTTAACCACTTCAGCCCCGGAAGGATTTCCAGCTTTAGGACCGGAGCCCTTTTTGCGATTCGGCGCTGCGTCGCTTTAACTGACAATTGCGCGGTCGTGCGACGTTGTACCCAAACGAAAATTTGCGTCCTTTTTTTCCCACAAATAGAGCTTTCTTTTGGTGGTATTTGATCACCTCTGCATCATTTCTGATCGCCGCTATAAACAAAAGAAGAGCAACAATTTTGCAAAAAAACCCACATTTCTTACTTTTTCCTAAAATACAAATCCAAAAAAAAAATATAAAAAAACATTTTTAGTCACCTTTTTTGGCTGATTTATATTCTTCCTCATATTTGCGATAAAAAAAATCGCAATCGGCGTTTATTGATTGGTTTGCGCAAAAGTGGTCGCGTTTACGGATGATGAGAATTCATTTTTGGGGTTTTTATTTTTTTTTATTTTTTACTAATAATGGCGGCGATCTGCGATTTTTTGCGGTACTGCGATATTTCAGCGGACATGTCGGACCATTTTGACACTTTTTTGGGACCATTGGCATTTATACAGCGATCAGTGCTATAAAAATGCACTGATTACTGTGTAAATGCCATTGGCAGTGAAGGGGTCAACCTGCAGGGGGCGCTCTAAGGGTTAACTATGTTCCCTGGGCGTGTTCTAACTGTATAGGGGCTGCCCTAACAGGGGAAGGGAAGTGGTCACAGCCTTCACGTACAGGAAGGCTGTGATCACAGCCCTTCCCCCTCACACAGAGCGGAGGTCCGTGTTTACATACACGGACCTCCGCTCATTCGCTCCGGGGGGGCCATCGCGGGTGGCCGGCGGCAATCAAAGCCGCCGCACCCGCTCCCTGGCCCTCCCCGGACACAGTGAGCGTGCGGGCGATTTGCGGGAACAAGCCACTTTGCCGCCGTCAGATGCCGATCGGCGGTCGGCAAGTGGTTAAGCTGCATAATGGACAGAAGGATTTGATCCCAAAGGAGGGACATTTGGACACCATGCCAAACATTGCTAGACCTCTGATGAAACTCTCCAGTTCACAATAGAGGAATTAAGTCACTAATAATGAGTATACAGTAAATCAGCATATCAATCAATTAACATTTTATGATAACTTTAGCATGAACTGGAGCTCAGGCCTAGAAAACCACTTATTTGTAGACAGAACAGTTCCCATTTTATTTAGAAGATGTAACATTTTGAATCCACCTAGCACGTTTATATATACTGTTTTACATACATGTAATACATGTGTATTGGTTACACATTGCACGTTACACTGATTGTGATAGGCAGCGCCCCATCCCTACTATTTCTTATATACTAATCTTTACTCCACTTATTGGAGATACAGGGAGGCAGCAGCCCTTTTCTTAGTAGTCCTTAGTGCAGAAACTCCAGTTCATTTCTTCACTCACCCCTAGTCTGTGATGATGATGAGGGTCCTGTTGGAGAGGTGTTGATCACGCTGTCGGCCCATGGTAGCAGCTTCCTACCTACTGCCTACTTGTCTCACGGTGGCAGGAACAGTGGCACCGTGGCATCTAAAGAAGAGTAGGGCCTCCTTTCCTGAGGATTCTTTCACGGTAGCTCCTGTCCTGTTGGCCTTTGCACTGACACTTCCAGTCAGTGGTCCTCTTCTGGTTCCAGTAATGTCCCAGTAGTATGGTCTTGCTGCAGGTCCAGGTCTGCCTACAGGTGGATGAAAAGTTCCCTGGTTGACCTATATACCAGTATAAAGGGTAGCCCTGGCACTTCAGAAATGAGAGGCACAATACAGGCACAGGGCCCACAGATGTAAGTGATGATACAGATGATGATACAGCTGTCAACAATGAAATCTGAGGGGGGGGGGGGGAGTATAAAAAAATGAAATGAATTAAGTGACTGAGCCAAGCCTTTCTCCAGGGTAATTAGTCATTTGAAGTAGTTCATGAAGTAGCATTTCCATTCTGGGCTGAGAGCAGGTCAAAAGATCCAGAAGGAAAGCTGAGGAGAATCCAGAGGTGAGTCCCGCTGGCAGACCTGAGGTAAATGCTGACTCCACCCAGTGACAGGAGAGGATAGAAGTAAAAAGGTTACACTCATTGGCTAGAATGAAAGATTTGTCACTAATCCAGTGCTCAGCAGCTGAGGTAAATCTTCCTAGCAACAGCAGGCAGCTTGTCGCCTGAAACACAAAACAGAAAGAACCAGCAAAGCAGCCATAGAGAAACATGTATGTAACAATTATCATAGCCCTCTATTAAGAGTAAAATTTATTTATAAAACTAATGGGTTTAATGCCTCGTACACACGGTGCAACGGTCGTATGACTGCATGTTCAACTTTTTCCCAAAATCGGCTGTTGGCTGTTGTGTCTAGCGTACTGACAGGAGTCAAGTAATCGTTCAACAAAGCTTCAACAAAGCTTCAACAAAGCCGAACGTAATGACGTGTTATGCGCGTCTAAAGAGGAAGTTCAGGTGAATGTGATTTGTGAATTAGGAACGTAGGTTTACTTGAACAGACACTTCCGGGCATTCCTGACTTCTGAGCATGCGTGTTTTGCACGTACATCTTTCTTGGCCCAACTTCTCTGTACACATGATACAACAGTCGTACAATGGCTTGTTGTACAACAAAAGTTTTCTAGTCTGCTCAGCCAACATCTGTTGAACATTGGCTTTTGTAATCGCGCGAACAACAAACTGTTGTAAGACCACTGTACGACTGTTGCACCCTGTGTATGAGGCATTAGGGATGACAATCCCATGGGACCACTTCTCTATTTTATTCTTTCATGGCCCTGACATTTTGAAATGAGTACCTAGTCACATGGGCTTTGCATGCACAGGTGATATTCATTTCCCTACAGGTCAGCTTGATTGTTACACATTTAAATTCAGACTTTACTACCACTTTTAGGCCCTTTTCACAATGGTGGAGTCTGCCAATGGAACCACCTGCTCAGCAGGGGATCTCTTAGCTGAACCCCGCTGAGCAGGGGGATGACCACCTGCCCGTTCCTCTGATGCAGAGCAGACACAGCCTGCTGTTCTCTATGGGGCTGTCAGGTGGCAACAGACCGCTTGTCTATTTCCATCCGACTGTCATCCAATCCGATCTGCCAGACGGATGGGGAACAGATCCCCATCCATCTGCGGACAGGATCGTATCAGATGTCAGCGGGTGTCAACGGACTCAAGTCAGCGGACATCCGCTGCTCCACGGAGAGCAATGGATGGTCCAATCAGTCTGTCTGTGGGAAAGTGGTCTAAATTGCTATTCTTTGCAAAATACATTTTACCACGTTCACTTAACTAAGTTAAACTTCTCTTGCACAGTAATCATTCCCTTAATGTTTTTTTCAGTTAAGCAATGGAGAGGCAAAGAGGGCACCAGTAATGGTCTGTGCTTAGAGCATCATTTGCTCCTAATCCGGACCTGCTCTTAGATATAGATTAACCACTTGCCGACCACCCCACTGTAATTGTACGGCCACAAGGCATCCTCATTATTCTGGGACAGCGTACTATGACGTCCTCCCAGAATCGCGCTTCTGCGTGCCCCCTGGGATGCGCACCCGAGAGTATGCGTGACCGCCGGGTCCGGGAGACCCGGCGCATCACAGATTTTGGTAAATGGATGCTCGCAGCGGCCCTTTACCACATGATCGCTCCGTCAAATGACGGAGTGATCAGATGTAAACAAGCCATCGGATATCCGGCTTATCTCTCCCCTCTCTGTACCAATCGGTGCAGTGTGAGAGGAGAGGGGGGAGAGATTGGGTGCAACAGCACTGTGGGCAGAAACTGTAGTGCCCACAGCGATGATATGTGCCTGGTTGCGCTCAACCCATCCATGCTCAGCCATGCCTACCCACCTAGCCTGCTCACCTACCCAACCTGCTCACCCACCCAGCCATACCTACCCACCCAGCCTGCTCACCCACCCAGCCTGCTCACCTACCCAGCCATGCCTATCCACCCAGCCTGCTCACCAACCCAGCCATCTCACCCACCCAGCCATGCTCACCCATCCAGCCTGCTCACCCATCCATCCATGCACAGACATCCAGCCTGCTAACCTATCCATCGGTGCACAGCCATCCATCTGTGCTCAGCCATCCCCATCCGTGCTCAGCCATCTCCATCTGTGCTCATCCATCCCCATCCATGCTCAGTCATCCCCATCCGTGCTCAGTCATCCCCATCCATGCTCAGCCATCCCCATGCATGCTCAGCCATCCCCATCCGTGCTCAGCCATCCTCATGCATGCTCAGTTATCCCCATCAGTGCTCAGTCATCCCTATCCATGCTCAGTCATCTCCATCTGTGCTCAGTAATCCCATCCATACTCAATCATCCCAATCCTTGCTCAGTCATCCTCTTCCATGTTCAGTCAACCCCATCCGAGCTCATTCATCCCAATCCATGCTCAGTCATCATCTTCCGTGCTCAGTCATCCCTAGCCGTGCTCAGTTGTCGCCATCTGTGCTCAGTGATCTCCATCCATGCTCAGTCATCCTCTTCCCTGCTCTGTCATCCCCATCCATGCTCAGTCATCCCCATCCGTGCTCAGTCATCCTCTTCTGTGCTCAGTCATCCCCATCTGTGCTCAGTCATCCTCATCGGTGCTCAGTCATCCCCATCCATGCTCATCCATCCCCATCCACGGCTCATCCATCCACATTCATGGCTCAGCCTTCCCCTTCCATGGCTCATCCATCCCCATCCACGGCTCATCCACCCCCATCCATGGCTCATTTGTGCCTCATTCATGCTCATCCATACCACATCAGTTCTCATCCGTGACACATCCATGCCACTACAGTGTCCATCAGTGCTACTACACTACCCATCTGTGCCTCTACAGAGCCCATCCATGCCACTACAGTGCCTCACAATAGTGTAATAGGTAGTCAAATTATATGTTTAATGTATGCCCCTAGAACAACTGATGGTGCTCCCTGCATGTTGGGCCTGCAAGTGTTACACATGTGGTATTGCCATACTCAGGAGGAGTAGCAGCATGTATTTTGGGGTGTAATTTTTGCTTTATACATGCTGTGTGTTAGAAATATTGTATAAATGGACAACTTTGTGCAAAACAAATGTATTTTCATTTTCTTTCCACATTTTCCAAAAACTTGTGGAAAAATTACATGTTCAAAAGACTCATTATGCCTCATAGATTCTACGTTGGAGTGTTTACTTTCCAAAATGGGGTCATTTTTTGAGCGTTTCCATTGTCCTTGTGCTCCAGGACCTTCAAAAATGGAAGAGGTAGTCAGGAAATGATATGTGTAAATTATGTCTCTAAAACGCCTGATGGTGTACCCTGCATGTTGAGCCTCTGTATGTGGCAATGTTGTGTAAAAGTCTCACACATGTGATATCGCCATAATCAGGAGGAGTAGTAGAATATATTTTGGGGTGCAATTTGTGGCATGCATATGATGTGTGTGAGAAATAAGCTGTTAATATGACAATTTTTGTGAAAAAAAAGGAAAATCTTCATTTTGCAAAGAATTGTGGGAAAAAATTACAACTTCAAAAAGCTCGCCATGCCTCTTACTAAATACCTTGGAGGGTCTGCTTTCCAAAAAGGGGTCAACTTCCTAGCTTGAAAGAGTCGGTTCACACAGGAGCGATCCAACTTTAGGCGATTTGAATGCGACTTCAGCGCAACTTTGCGTGACTTTGGGCGACTTACAACGTCATTCAAAGCAACTTCCATGCCAGGCGACTTTGCCTGTGGCCAATCAGAGAATAAATCTCTTCTGACATCATTCCTTTTACCTGCGTAAATTATTTTCTTTTTCCTGTAAAGTCGCTTCAATATAGATGGGGATCCGACTTGTAGGCAACTTCCATTGAATTCTATGGGCACAAGTCGGATAGAAGCCGCCTTGAAGTAGTACAGGAACCTTTTCTGAAGTCGGAGCGACTACAGTAGTGTACATTAAGACCGATCCCATTCACTTCAATTGGATTTCTTCTGTCAGGCGACTTGGGGCGAAACAAGTCGGATCCCAAGTCGTTGTAGTGTGAACCGGTTCTTAGTGTCTCAAGAAATGATATAGGCTGTAAGTACATCAGGTGTGATCAATTTTCAGTGATTGGCACCATAGCTTGTAGATTCTATAACTTTAACAAAGATTAAATAATATACACTGATTTGATTTGTTTTTTTTTTTACCAAAGATATGTAGCAGTATAAATTTTGGCCAAAATAATTTGCAAAATTTTATGATAGAAGAAAAATGCATTTTTTTTTACAAAATTTTCGGTCTTTTTTCATTCATAATACAAAAAATAAAAACCCAGTGGTGATTAAATACCACCAAAAGAAAGCTCTATTTGTGTGAAAAAAAGGACAACAATTTCATATGGGTACAGTGTTGCATGACTGAGTAATTGTCATTCAAAATGTGAGAGCACTGAAAGCTAAAAATTGGTCTGGTTGTTAAAGCGGAGGTCCGTCGCCAATTTGATAATTAAAAGTACTGTATGTGTAGCTGCTGACTTTTAACTTTAAGATACTTACCTGTCCTAGAGTCCAGCAATGTCAGTACTGCCGCCGATCTTCAGATCGGCTGTTCAGGTGCAGCCGCGGCCATTGCGGGTAAGGGAACCCGGCAGTGGAGCAGTTTGGCTTCAGGGCCGGGCACCTACTGCGCATGCGGGAAGGGCACTGTGCTCTGTCAGTGGCCCGGTGGCGGAGGAGGGAGGAAGAGGGAGCCGGGCTGCTGATGTAATGCGCCGCGGCTGGGCTCCCGGAAGTGGGAACAGAATACCTGTCAGGTATCCTCTTCCCCCCCCCCCCCCGAAAGGTGCCAAATGTGACACCTGAGGGGGGGAGGAATACGATCAGCGGAAGTTCCAAATGTGGGTGGAACTCCGCCTTAAGGGGGTTTAAGTGTCCAGTGGTTAAAGGAGTTAATCAAAGTCAGTGAGCCAATCATGGGAGACAGGGGGCAGGGCCTTGTTGGGGCTCCGTGTCTGAATGGATACACGGAGCTGTGACTCGGCTCCGATGCCACCATAGGAAGCTGCTGGCTGAGGGGCACTCAATAGGATGGAGGAGCCAGGAGCAACGAAGAGGGACCCGAGAAAAAAGGGATCCGGGCTGCTCTGTGCAAAACCAACTGCACAGAAGAGGTAAGTATAACATGTTTGTTATTTTTAAAAAAAACGAGACTTTACAATCACTTTAATGATAGCAATGGCTGTATTTACCATAAGACATTTGTGTGCTTGTGCAGCAGGTTAAGAGGCAGCACTAAACAGCAACAACACAATTCAAAAGTAACTGTTATTACTCACTTTTTACTGTGCATTGTCATCTTTCTATGGGCTCATGCATATTGCAGCTCAAAGAAGCCGCTCCTTCAGGCTTTTGAGCTTTTTTCAGTTCCCATTTTTTTCTGCCTGGAAACTCCCCTCCATGTTAGCCAATGTGTCCATGCACACTATGGCGTTTTCATGAGTTTACAGACATATGAGCTTACAGACAGATAAGACACCTTTCGGGCAGAAAAAAATGCCTAAGCACACAAAAACACCTGAAAAGCATGGAAAAATGAGCTGAGGGGAACGTTTGTGAAAAAAAAAATGCTCATGTTCACAAGAGCTCAAAGAAGCTTGAAAAAGAAGAAGAAAATAAAAGCTCAAATGCCTGTAAAAGCGTCTTTTTTTTAGCTGCAGTGTGCATAAGCCCTAATTGCTGTGTGCAAATTGAGAAACAAAACTGTTTGTGAATGTGAATGGGCAGAGAATCATAAACATGCCAGGGAACATTTGAACAGGGCCGCTGATGGGGGGGCCACGGGTCCTCTTGTAGGGGGTCCGAGCATGCAGGGGGGGGGGGCCGGACTACAGGAAGATCAGTGGAGCAGAGAAGGAACGATGTTGGGGGTAGTCGCCGGGACAAGTTTACAAGGGACCGTACAAATACTAAGAGACGGGTAAGTGTAAGTGTTTGTCAAAACAAAGAGTTAAACGTGTGTCGTTAATCCCGAATACGTGTGACGTCGATTTTTTTTCTGCGAAAATGTCCGTAAACTCGAAAATAAAAGAAGAAGAAAAAGTTCGAAGAAACTCGAGAACACTTGTACTCGTAAAAAAAAAAGTGTTTGCAAGGGGAGTCGAGTAAAAAGGTACGAAAAGTCCACAAAAACACACGAATCCGTAAAAAAAGACGGGCTTTCCACAGAATAGACAGACATTCGAGTATACAGACATTTGAGTACTTTTGCGGTATCACA